>CM024961.1:6419373-6713306 GCA_014282245.1 Rhododendron simsii | reverse complement strand
AATTGGAATAATTACGGAAACCGAACCGTAGTCTTAGCGTTTTGGTTCTAGTTAGGTTCCACACATATATTTGGTTAGTGTTTTGGTTTCCTATTTGTCTAAGACCGTTATTGAAATGAACCAATTACTGATTTTTCTTAGAGTAAACAGGATCAATCCCGGACGTACTGGGGCCCCCCCCAAAAAAACAACTAGCTAAACAATTACTCGTGGGATTTATCGGATATGAGAATAATTCATGGCTCCTCCATGGAATAAGTTATTTACGGAAGCCGCACAATCTCACCCGTTCATCTCGACAATCAATAGTTGAGATGTATTTTTAAATTGACCAGTAATAAATATCTCTGACTAGTAATAGTTTGTTTTTAATCCAGATCGTTCGAAACACTTTTTGACAAGCGAAATTGAGTGCTGTAAAACATAATTTATGCAGCCTCCGCAAATAAGTTTTTCTCTTTCACGATACATGCTTCTCTCATTCCAAATCTCATGACAGCAAAACACTTGTGAGTACCGGCCATGTCCTTTTCCAATTCTGTTTTACAAGTTACGCTAAGTTGTGTCAAGATTTTTGAGTCCTACTATAGGGAGCGACTAGTCCCCTATTGAAATTGTACCGACGGTCATGTCAGGCCATCTCTAGCCACCGGACGGCCGGTCTGAGCTGTCCAAAAATTCTTTAAAAAAAAACGAGGGGCCCTATATACACGAAAAATATATATACATATATACACGAAAAATAGGGTGTTTGGATCAAGCACCTAAACACATCGGATGTCGTTAATTCTTGCGTCACCCTCGTTTTTTTTTATAGAATTTTTGGACTGCTCAGATTGGCCGTCCGGTGGCCGGAGATAGCCCGGCGCAGCCATCAGTACGATTTCGGTAGGGGACCAGTCGGTCCCTATAGCTTTATGGAATATTTTTGGAGATTTTTCTTGTTTTGTCTTTATTCAATTTTGTTTTCCGTATTTGCTAGTTTTGTGCCTACTTTTTATAGATTATTGATTTGTCCCATCAAAATGAATCGAAAAAGTAAACAAATTAAGACTTTTACCCAATTATTTTTAAAAATATCCAAAATAAAGTTCAAAAAGCTGAAAAAAATAAGAATAATGACAAAACAAGAAAAAACCCCAAAATTCTTTGCGAAACTCAGCCTTAATTATCGAATGTGTTTTCAATGTAAGATTTGCACAGGTAAAAAAATGGATTGCGATATGATATAAATTCTGTCAATTCCCTATCTTATTATTCTTTTTTTTTTAATCTTATCTTCTTATCTTATTATTCTTTACCAAGCCTCAAATCAAATCCAAAACATCAATCACGGCCTCGATTTGGCAACAATATGTTCTACAATTATTGATTGTTCAACCCTCGTTTAAATTTTTTTTTTTTTTTGGACTCAATCCAAAAACTATACCCAACTTCAACTAAACTCATTGCTCCAAACAGTCAAAGCACCATAAAAAAACAACCAAAAACATTCACACAGGGGTGACAGAAGCACCACAAACAAAGAGAAATCTCACACAATGGACACCAAAGAAAGAACAAAAAAAGAAAAAGAAATATCGGTAATGGAACTGGACGAAGTCAGCCATACCAGATCAAACTTTATCCACTAGCCGAGATCTCCCATTTCGGCAGGGAACACACCTCTGGCGATCACGATCTGCAAGGCACCACCTCCAAAAGCCGTCGGACTACACGCACTACTACAATAATCATAAAAGATGACAGTTTAAAAGTGTCATTAAATGTGAAAGATGACAGTTTTGAACAGTTTTGAAACTGTCATCTATGGAGCTATCATTAAAAGTCTAGATTTGTTATGACAATAAAAAACTGTCATTAAACATATAAGATGACAGTTTAAACCTGTCATCTTTGTGATAAAAGATGATAGTCTTAATCTGTCATCTTTAATCGCAAAGATGACGGATTTAAACTGTCATCTTATCTGTTCTCCATTCAAGAAAAAAAAAACCAATTCTCTTTCGAATGCGTGGTCGCCCACGTGCCTCTCGCATGGCCGCCCAGTGGCACTTGTGTGTCGCCTACTTAGCACTTGTGTGGCCAGCAAATATTTGCTTACCCCAGGACTTGAACTCAAGAACTTCAGTTCCTCGCGCGCGTGTTACCATCTGAGCTGGCACGTTTATTGTTAACAAAAGACAAACAAAAACATGTATAGTATATTTTCGAAAATTTTACGATGAGCACTTTTAATGTCAGTTTTGGATGAAACTGTCATCGTAGACATTGAAAGTATGAGATGACAGTTTTAAACTATCATCTTATATGTTTTTATGACACTTTCTGACTGTCATCTTTTATGATCAACTGCAATGTCAGTTCTAACTAAAACTGTCATTAAAAGGGCTTAGTTTCAATGTCGCTTTTAAGGAAAACTGTCATTAAAAGGTTTCTCATATGGGCTTCCAGAAGCGCATGTTTTAATGTCAGTTTTAAACAAAAACTGACATTAAAGAAAAAGATAATAATGTCACTTTTATTCTAAACCGTCATCTTATATCGCAAAGATGACAGTTTGTAAGATGGACTGTCATCAAAAGTCTACCATCATATTTTCGATGACAGTTTTACAAAAACTGTCATTGTTTCAATTGTTTGAGTGTCATCTTTTAAGGTTTTTGTAGTAGTGACGGCAGAAGAGGCGGAGGAGGGGCAGCGGATGGTGGTTTGGGAAGGAGGATGGGGGTGATTCGGGTGAAGTGGAAAAGAGAAAAAACCTCCAAGATCTATGATGGGAAAATGGAAAAACTCCACGAGGGAGAGAAATCCTACCCCTCCCGTCACCCATTAGGACGTAAAACCTTGAGGGGAGGGGATCAGAAGGAGGAGATGCGGGACGGCGACTTCTCAAGGTTTAGAAAGAGAGACATCCTCGTTTAAATTCAAAAGGAAGAAAAACTCTTGAAATCGAGCCCGTCGGTAAGGTTCCATATTCATTCCGTTACTCAAGAATAGTAGCAACCACCAAACAATATTTAACTTCAAAAAAGGTTAACCCATTCAGTATTTTCGCTTTTGGTATGAGAGCATTTACACGAGAAGAGCTAAAATGCCAAAATAAGCTATTTTACCGAAGAAAAGTCGGAAAAACGAGTTGCAGCAGGTGAGGTAAAAGAGAAGCTAAAATAGCTCTGATGAAATGGTTCGGTATTAATATCGATGCATTGTTCATGAGCAATCCTTTAAACAATTAGGCATTGTTTGATAACTGTGATAGATGGGGTAAGATTCGTAATGAGATGAGATTAATAATAAGATTGTTAAATCACCCTCCCATGTTTGTTTTGCACAAGATTGGACGATGGGATTATTAATACTATATTTGTTTAGGTCTGTATGAGATAGGATTACACCATAATTTCTCATTATACCATCATATGATAAGAATAAAAATCAAAAAAAAGTACACAAATGTTTTGTTTACTAAAAAATTATATATGTACAAGAAATCATCATCCACCAAATAATTCCAGAGAATAACCGTTCCATTGGGGCAATGAGAGGTTTTTTTTTTTTTTCCCTTCCAAAATTGAGAGGTAATTAATTGTTTCAGCTTCTCCGATCAATGGAACAAAAAAACCAACTTTTTCCGTTGAAGTACACACATAGGATTGTTTCTTTTTCCGTAGAAAAAAATTGAGAGGTGTGTTGGGAGTTATTGTTGGGAATAATAGAAATTACCTTGGGCAATGAGGTAATTTCGGCCCACAAGCTTGGAATAGGATTACTAATACCTTGTGAGAGAAGGTATTAGTAATCCTACACAATGATGGAATTAGCAATCCCATGTTATTAGTAATCCCCTCCATTTTTTGCAGCAAGCAAACAAGGGAATATTAGTTGGCCCATAGCATTAGTAATTCTATTCCAAGGCCTAACACACTTATCAAACAAGACCTTTGTTTCTCCCTCCTCCTCCTCCTCCTCCTCCTTCTCTCTCTCTCTCTCTCTCTCTCTCTCTCTCTCTCTCTCTCTCTCTCTCTCTCTCTCTCTCTCTCTCTCTCTCTCTCTCTCTCTCTCAACATCGAAGAAAGACTTCAAACTGGAACCAAGAAAGGCGTGGGAGGTCCAATGAAGAAAGACTTGGATCTGAAATCAATTGACCGCACCGGAGGTCCGGCGAAGTCAAATCGATTTCGACAGAGAGGTCTTCAATGAAGAAAGGCTTGGGTTTCTCTCTCTACTGTTCGCCGAAATCAATCTTCCATAGAAATCCGGCGATGTCTTCGATCAATCGCGAGGTCCGGAGACCTCGATCTTACCCTACTCGGTATATGTAGATACAGTATATATAAACGTATATAGAAATATATAGTGCAAATGTATTATTTACTAATAGTTAATGGATAGATAGAAGAAGTTGGAGATGCTTCTTGATCTGTGGGTTCAATTTGTGGACTTGATTTATGGGATTTTCAATGGTTTTGGAGAGAGTGATTTGTGGGTTTTTCGATTTCAAGATTTGGCTGTGATCTAAAATGATAAAAATAAAAGTATAAAGAAAAAGAGTGAGAAAATATATATTTTAATAAGTGTTAGGTAAAATAAATAGTGCTGATGTAATTGTAAAAGAAATTTTTATTGCTAAAAAAGTTTTTTTTTTTTTGTCAACATTGAAGTTTTTTTCTTTTTGTCAACATCGTAGAAACTTTTATTGATAAAAAAGAGAGCATAACAATACATCAAATAAGATAATTATCAACTCACAGAGGGTTTAATATATAACTGATTAGGAGGTCTAGCTACTCAACTACGAATACCAGAACCTCACAAATCCGAAATTGCCAAAGTGTGGGCAACTACATTTATCGATTTGCGAAAATAAATCACAAATCCTAAACGGATCAACTTCTCAATTCTCGAATGACTTTGATGACAATTTCTGCTTTAAAATCTGTGCCAACTATTGCGAGTCCCCTTCTACCGTAAGCGAATACAAACCCAACAACCTAACAAGTTGTAAGTCAGCGTACTCACACAACATGGACTTAGCACACAAAACCAACAACAACCTCCCCAAATAAACCGATCGGGAAGCCGATCAAACCTATTTGATTCGTCATCAGACCACCTGTTTACACCTGTTTTTTGCACCTATCCTTGGCAAGCGTTGTGAGGCCATTTAATTATCTTTTAACTAAATTGGGCCATGAATAAAGACGTTTGGGTCTAAAATTAATGAGCCAACATTATATTATATGGGCCTGGTTAATTTTAGTTCAATTGGGTCATGGGATAAAAGCTTTATGGACTCAAAGT
Source organism: Rhododendron simsii (assembly GCA_014282245.1). NCBI lineage: Eukaryota > Viridiplantae > Streptophyta > Magnoliopsida > Ericales > Ericaceae > Rhododendron > Rhododendron simsii. The sequence goes on along the minus strand of CM024961.1, from coordinate 6,708,002 downwards.
ATTTTGGTGGAAATGGAAAGGCCCATGTTTGCACTAGTTATGGAAAATCTTCTGGAACCATCCCATGAAAAGTGGGCGTGGGCTAATTTATTATTGTTTATTAAAAGACCATTTGACCAAGTCAAATGGCCAATGGTGCTTTCAAACCCACGGAAATAGAAAATGGAAGAGGCCCATTATCTTTCTAACTGTCCATGATCAAGAGTTAGTACATGGGTAGGTATTATTTACCGCCATTAACCACCCATGATCCCACTAACATGTTAGTGGGTATTTATTGTGGACACTTGGCAGTATCTGGAGCCAACTCGAGACACATGTCAACTTGTGGTAAAAGTGGAAAACTTAGCCCAGATCTGGACCAGTGCAGCATTTGCCTATAAATAGGGGTGAGCATGGTCCGGTTTGGTTCGGTTTTGTAGTAAACCAAAAACCAAACCAATACCTACGGATTATAAATTTCGAGAACCAAACCAACCTACAAAATGCATAGAACCAAACCAATCCAATCCATTAGACTACGGTTCGGTTTCGGTTTTAACCACGGTTTGCTTTGAACTAAGCTATCATCTCCAAAAAAATATTTGAAGTATTTAAAATTACGAAGATAAATTTAAAAAAAACTTATATTAAAATCAATTTCATTTCGCAGTTGACATCTAACAAGAAAAGACAGAAGAAAAAAGTTAGGATCAAATAAAATATTGTTGATCTGGAAAAAAAATAGCAACACAAAAAAATCAAAGCAAGAACAGAATTTGTTTTCCCTTACATTCGTGGAAGCCATGCAGATTGCAAAGAGAACTATGGGCAGAGAAGATAGATGGCTTATTGTGGCTGAGTAAGAGATGGATGCTACGTTAGTACATTAGGTTTATGTAGTATAGGGATAGGTTTTTTTATATAGAAAGTTAGGGTAATTAGTCTTGGTAATAGTAGTAGAGGAATTATAGGAATAGAAATTGGAAAACTAAATATTGGTGGATTTAATAGGATCGATAAATTAGGAAAGTAGGCTCCTATATTTATTTGGTGAATCATAATTAAAATATATATAACTATACATATTATATATATATATATGTATATTATACGGTTCGAATCGGTTTGGAACCATAACTGTGAACATGAATCCACAAACCAAACCATATAATGCGGTTTCTAATTTTTTTAAACCATAACCAAACCATAGTACTAAAAAACCAAACCAAATCTTTCGGTTTGGATTGGTTTGGACTGGATTCACGGTTTAACGGATATTTTGCTCACCCCTACCTATAAATACAAGTTCACAAGAAGGAAAAAGGGTTCTCACACCAATCAAGCTCATGCTTAAAAACCAAAGCCTTTCCACTGAAGCAATTATCTCACTTTTCTCACCTTCACTCGGTTACTTCTCCAAGTAATTTGAGTTTCTATCTCTCATATACCCACAACTTTATTATTGCTAGGGGTGTTATCGGTTCGGGGTCGGTCGGTTCGGTCCATCGGGATTGAAGACCGATCGGGTTCGCGGAAAAATATGGCAGGACCGATCCCGACCAAAAATACAATCGATCCAATTCGGTTCGGGGTGGATTTGGTCCGGTCGGGGAATTCGGGCTGCCCGAATTGGGCCTAGTTGGGCCCAAAGATAAAAAAAATCAAAATGGGCCAATTAAAAAGAAATTGATAGTGGGCCAAAAATAAGCCCATTGCTCCTGATTTTTGTAAAGCTATTTTTTTTGGTTGTGGGCCAATTTGACCTGTCTTTTTTAAAATGACAAAAGAAGAGTTTTGGGTCACATAGCCCATGTACCACAAATAAATAAAAGCCTCATGTTAGTGGCCTATTGGCCCAATCTCTTTGTTTTTTTTGGATCTCAATCAGCCCTTACAAATATTAGTTACCCTCGAGAAAGTAATTAAAAGTATTATACTTGAACCACACCCATTTGCTGCTCCATCACGCCTGTGAGCTCAAAACCTTTCAACCCATTTGGATTCTTGTATATATTTGAACTACTTAACTTTCACAATACAATAGCAGGATTAAATAGCAGTAGCAAGTAGCATACTTGCATCAATGTAAAATTACACCCAGATTAAAGTGTCCATCAGAACAGAAGCAAATTCAAAATCTACAAAAGCAAATTCACCCAGATTACAGTAGCACCACTGTATCACACATCTTCTTGGAACCAAATTTAAAAAAACAGAAGCAGCCATCACAAAAACACAAAATACCAATAATCTAGCAGAATACAATTAAAGTGTCCGTCAGAAAACAACACCACCATACTTCCAAGTTCAAGTTAAAATCTACCAAATTCAATACAACACCACCATGGAATCCCAACCATTATCATCACAAAATGCTACCAAATGCAGAACCAATCAACCAGCAGATTGCAGAACAAACAGAATATAGAACCATCCTCAGCTTGAAAACTGCACCACCATACTTCAAAATACTATGCCAAGTTGCCAACAATCTAGCCCTCATTTTGAACAAAAAAAACAGTAAACACTATGAAAAACGAAAAGTAGTAAAAAAAATTACAGCAAACAAAAAAAAGAAGTGTATGTGATTAGGATTTACCTCAACCATGAAAAAACAATTGCAACATGCAACGGTTGCCACCAACTCCTTAATCGTTACCAATTGATTCCAAGACAACTACAAACATAAGAATAAAAAAACAAACTAAGACATTTAATGTAAAAGATATTTAAGAACCATATAACATAAAGAAATCAAGAACTAAAAAGAGTAGTACCCGAATCTAATTGCTCCAACTCATCAAGTTGTTCTTTTATATTGATTTTAGTTGGTTTCCTTATCCATTGTTGCGTACAAATAAGAGCTTCCACGGTCTTCGGAGAGAGAGAACTTCGATAACGATCAATCACACGTCCACCCGTGCTTAAAGCGGATTTGGAGGCAACCGTGGACACGGGGATCGCTAGCACATCTCGTGCCATTTGAGAAACAATTGGATACTTAGAGGAGTTTAACTTCCACCAACGCAATACATCAAATTTGTCACTATCATCCTCACTTGCTTCCGCAAGATATTTTCCCAATTCAGATTTGCATGCCATGTTAGTTTCCTTTTGCATGTGCATCTTAAATTGAGATTTCAAAGATTTATGACTACCAATCTCCATTTCAACTCCATCCAAATCTCCTTTGTCCGATGATCCCCCAACCTCTTGGCTACGCACATTCGAGTTTGCATTATTCTTCACATACCATTCAAATAAACGGGTAATTCCATTTGTTATATTATCCGTCAACTCACCAACCACCGTCTTATTATATCCCAAAGTATTTCGAAAGCAATATTCAAAGAACCAAATTTTGCATCGAGGGTCGAGAACAACCGCAAACATCAACATTTGATTAATCTTATCAAAATCTCCCCAATACTTATCAAACTTCTCACGCATACCAAGTGTCATATCATGCAATTCACTATCATCGGTTTCACACAACTTCACAATATCTTGTTGAATCAACACCATTTCATCAAAAAAAACATTGCAAGTGACATACAAAGAACTCGAAAATTTCAAAGTGGCAATGTAAAACACTCGAAGAAACTTTACATACAACTTGATTTTTTCCCAATCACTTGAAGTTGGAGGCCCAACATTTTCCTTCCGCCCTCTCCCTCTCTTTTTCTTTCTTTTCTCAATTTCAATTATCCTACCCATACCCTCAAAACCATCAACATCATCAAATGCCTCATCAATCTCCTCCTCTCTTACATTTAATTTGAAGAACGGGTCATCACATAAACGATCAAAAGCCTTTTGATAAGTTAAAGCCCTCTCCAACATAAAATATGTATAGTTCCAACGAGTAGACACATCCAAACAAGGTTTAAGCCTACATGTAATGCCCTCCTTTTCAACACAAGACCAAAACTCTGCCATTCTAGAAGGGGAAGACCTCACATATCTCACAATATTTCGCACCCTTCCAATTGGGTCATCAATCTCTTGCAATCCTTCACGTACGATTAGATTTAAAATATGTGCCGAACATTTCACATGCAAGAACTCGTGATTTAAAATGGTGGTTTTCCTATGTTTGGTCTTTCTCGCCAAGTAAGCAATCAAAAGACTATTCGATGATGCATTATCAACCGTAACAGTTAAAAACTTATCAATCCCCCAATCCAACAAGCATTGTTCAACCATCCTACCAAGAGTATCACCCTTGTGATTAGGAACTACGCAAAAATTCAGAATTTTCTTTTGATATTTCCAATTGTCATCAATAAAATGTCCCGTAAGACACATGTAATTCAAATTTTGGACTGAAGTCCAAGTGTCCGTTGTAAGACACAACCTTTGATGCTTAACTATTTGTTTCAATGCCATTTTCTCCTCCCCATAAATAAGCATGCAGTTCTTGGCCATCACAAGCCTACCAGGAGGCTTCCACATTGGTTGAACAACTTCAATAAACTGTTTGAATCCTTTACCCTCAACAAATGAAAATGGCAATTCATCAATTATTATCATCTTTGCTAGTGCTTTTTTACATGCATCAACACTGAAGGTCATAGGCACAAGGTTTGCACTTGTTTCGCCATTGTGTTCCTTTTTTTGAAAACTAAGTTGTTTCTGCCTACTACCCGTGAATTTCTTGCTCATGGGATAATTCAAACACTGAAACTTTAGATGATGAGTAAGTGATTTTGTACCATTGAGCTTCGAATGACATGCATAATCCTTCCGACACCATTTGCATGCAGCCCTAGGTTTCGGATGACCGTTTGGGGTAATAAAGTAAAAATGTTTCCAACAAGGAGCCCTCTTATTACCAATACTACCAACAATCTTTTTCGACTCAACCTTATTTTCAATTTCAGGCACTTGATCATCATTTAATTCAGCATTTTGAGGAATATCAAACTCAGCAGCATCATCCATAACATCATCATCATCATCATCAATATCATCCATCTAAAACAAATTAAAATTAAAATGAACATAATCACACTCTAATTTTCAAGCAGTATTCTAATGAAATTGTATATGACCTTATTTTCAGTCCATCACCTCATGCTCATACGAAAAGTATATTGCAAATACTAATAAACTAGGATTTTGAGATTGAATACCTCAAGCTCACAGTCAAGCTCATGGTCAGACATTTTGTTAGCGTCGTTTGAGGTTGAAATTCCACGTGAGCCTAAAGCTTGGGCTCAACCAATGCTAGTGTGCCCCCACACCTTTGAAAAATCTCTCTCAATAGCTGTAGACAGAAAACGAAAAATCAGGTAATTCGTAGCTCCACAGAACTTAACCCAATATTATCTAAAAATCAAAAAAAAAAATCTGTTGGTTCGAGATCAGGAAAAAAAGGGTTTCAGTCTGCTGGTTCAAGATCAGGAAAAACTAAAAAATATGCTAGTTCGAGCTCAGGAAAAAATCTGCTGATTTTGCTTGCTGGCTCGAGATCAGAAAAAAAATCTGTTGTATCCAAAAATGGTTCTTTACATAATACTAAAATCAGGAAAAAAAACCAACAAAAAAAAGGTATGACAGATCATAGGCTATTAGGCATCCTGTCCACAATTGAGTTAACGACCACTATTATCCACTCGGAACCGAGAACCGGCCAAATGATTTCGTCCTCCGGTGTCCGCTGGACCTTGTGGAGGAATTCCCACCACTCGGTTTGATCGGAGAACTTACGTACAGGAACATTGGCTATTTTGCTGTCGGTAATGGAACCAAATTGGTCGACGGAATCACTCCTCTCTTCTGTATCAGTTTCCTAGAAATGTTCTAAGGAGAAGGCGTTTTGAGAAAACACCAACATGGTTTCTTTTTTTCTTTTTCTTTTTTTCTGATTTTACACCGTTACAGAGAGAGAGAGAGAGAGAGAGAGAGAGAGAGAGAGAGAGAAGAGACAGAGAGAGAACAGATCTGAGGGCGACGGCAGAATAGAGAGTGATATCTACTTACCGATGTGGTGGCAGAATGGAGATCGATTGCGGTGCCGATGTTGATAATCGGGGATTGTGGACAAGGCGGCGTACGTGATGGGGGCGGCGGAGGAGAGGCGGCGCTGGTGGAGGACGGCGGACCGGCGGTGCAGATCGTGGAGGATTAAGGTTAGAGAGAAGGGAGAGAACTGAGGGAGTGAGGAGAAGTGGCTGCGGCGTCTGAGTTTGGAGGAGTGGAACTGTGAAAGAACTGAAGGAGTATGGTAGATAGGGTAGGGTTTGGAAGGATGGACGGTCAAGATTAATACACTAAATAGATTGACGGTCAAGATTAAATCGATTTAATAATTATATATAATATATATTATTAGGTCGGTTCGGTCGGTTCGATCTAATACCGGTTCGGTCCGTTCGGTCCGCCTTCGGTTCGGTTCGGTTCGGTGCGTACAAATTTTCAAAAAACCGAGACCGAACCGAACCTGGTTCGGTTCGGTTCGGTCCACCCCGAACCCCCAAAAAATGGCCCTGGACCGACCGAAGACCGAACCGAATCTTCGATTTTTTCGGTCTTTTTCGGTCCGGTCGGGTTCGTAACACCCCTAATTATTGCGATATAATAAAATTATTTCGTCTCTCTTGTATCCTCAACTTTATTATTACGACATAATAAAGTTATTCTACGTTGTTACTTCTTTTCCTACACGGTTATGAAACTATCAAGTCATCGTTCGTAAAGGCAAAACTACAGACCTTCAATGCAATCCAGTTTTTAGGTTGCAGCACTATCGCCCTCACAGATTCGAAGTCAGAAAAGGGACACTCAGTCATTACGTTAAACGCGACAAGTCTTAGCACGTCCGCACGCTCAGTTCTTGAGCTATTTTGGAGTCGAACACCACCAATCGGCACCAAATTAAGAAACATCATCACTACCATTGTGAAAAGAGAAATGCTAAGTGTAAAAAAAATGGGCAAAGAAAAGACCCTTAAAGTGTACATGAACGGTTCAGATGCACTGCAGAGTGAATCTGGGCCGTTCATGTATGCTTTAAGGATCTTTTCTTTACCAACTTTCTTTATCCCTGGCACTCCTCTTGTGAAAAACTAAAACGGTACCTCGATGATGAAGGAGATCGCCGGTACAGAGAAAGAAAAAAGAACAAAAACACAAAAAAAAGAGCTCTGCTACGCGCAGAGACAATTCGCAGAGAACCACGCAGAGACAAATGCGTTTGGCCTCATTTCGGATCCCGAAAAAATCTAGAAAAATATCCATAAATTTTTAAATATTATTTTATGGAGCCCTGTAAAAAATCAACTCCAGTGGATATCGATAAGTGTTACTTTTGGATTCGTAGGGGCGAATTGAGCAGTTTCGCCTCTACGAATCCAAAAGTAATACTTATCGACATCCACTGGAGTTGATTTTTTACAGGGCTCCATAAAATAATATTCAAAAATTTATGGATATTTTTCTAGATTTTTTCAGGACTCAAAATGAGGCTAAACGCATTTGTCTCTGCGTGGATCTCTGCAGATTGTCTCTGCTGAAAGTATTTTTGCAAAAAAAATATTGTCCAGATCTGAGAAATGTACTTATACGTACAAAGTCGTACATAGATATGTGTGATAGTACAAGGAACACGTGATCTGACACATTTGTATCAGATCAATGCTCATAGATGTGCGTATCTATAATTGCCCACAGTATCTAACTAGCTAGACCTCACTAAGGTGAGATTAGGTGTGATTCACGCAAGACGCGGGGTCAATATTTAAAGGTTTTTTTTTTTTTCCCCTACCAATAACAAATGATATTATAGGAAAATGATTTTGTCACTCGCTTTTTTTGTTAATCGTCACTCTCTTCCAAGTGTATTTTTGCACTAAATATACACTTACAGGAAAGTGGCGTTAACAAAAAAAGGAGTGCTAAAATCAAAAGCCATATTACAAATTTAATCAAATATTACATCAAGATGAAAACTCGTCCTTAGACCAAGGACCAAGTAATCAAGACGTGAAGGGAATTCATCCTACGGACAATACCCTAAACCAACTAAAATCTTTTTTCTGCAGAAACAAGAAACAACCAAAATAACCTAACTGGGAGAAATCAAGTCGGAAGAAAAACTCACGGCAAGAAACCGGAGAGAAAACCATCACAAAAGGGAGAAGAAGAAACAAAGGATTGCAAACCTGCAATAAGAAAATGAAAAAAAAAAAAAAAAACCTCACTATTATTATTCAGCAATAATTTTTTCACTTACATACCTATCAATAATTTATTAACTATAGGAAATAATTTAATATTTCTCAACATCTTTTTCAATCTTATTCATTACCGAAAACACCTAATAACTTTCCAACTACAAATAAAAATTTATAAATTTTTTACTACTAGAAAAAACCTTGATTTGTTTGACTTGTTCGGCCGTTTGGCATAAAGGAAATTTTTGATTGACTTTGGACGATACCAGGCCTTGTCTTGGCCGGGCAGTGTTAACAAGATCAGATCCATCTCTAAATTTTTGCAACTTTGCCGCGGAAACCGACAGGTGAACCAATGGCCACACAGGACTGCTACACACGGATGATTCGAACTATTCAATAATTTAAAAAAAAAAAAAGCAAATGCGCTCGTGAAAAATCAACTCAAATCCGATATGTTTAGTAGATACTCGATCAAATCTTTTATTTTTTTATGAATCCAAAATGAAAAATTAGATCGAGCACCTACACCTATCGGATTGAGATGATTTTTCACCGACCCACTTATTTTTTTTTTAAATTATAAATGGCTCAAATCATTCATGCGGACCTTGAATGGGCCTTTGTGGCCATCGGTTCCCACCGTCAGTCTCTCCGGTCAGCTTCCTTGGCTTTTTCAAAAATTTTGTAGCACAAACTTGGGTTGAATAAATAACCCAACCCTTTTCCTTGCCAAATTTGACTATTTCCCACTAAAATCGGTAGTAAGGAAATTGAGTACAAAAAAAACAAAGATGCCTAACACATTTCTCACTCTTAACTGAAAAATGCCGAATGTATCTTTCTAGCTTCGCAAATCATAAAACCTGGAGTCATTTCTAGATGAGTGTTTTTTCAAAAATAAAGTCGTTAGGCTTATGATTATCCTTTCAATTAAATTTACTTGAATTATTCTTTCCGAGCTTGGGTAATTAATTTATGGGGTGATGATCTGGCATAGCTAAACCCCACGCCGGGCGGCTACTCTTTACATTTTTTTCTTAAACTCACCCTAGCTGCAACTACAAAAATATTTTTGAACTTCTTCGCATGTATGCATGAATCTCAATTCCTCACTTCCTCCGAAAAAGGGGATCGAACCCAACGCGGAGGACCAGCTAGCCAAGGCATCCTTTAGATGTATATGGTTGCTCAGGGGATCAAACCCAACGCGAAGGACCAGCTAGCCAAGGCATCCTTTAGATATATATGGTTGTAGATCAACGCAAATGCGCAGACATTTTAGCTAATTTGCACTGGGATGCTAGTTTGGTTTACATTTTTGATAACGCTCCGGCTTGTATTAATTCGCAACTATTCGATTATTTGAATGACCGTTCGCATCCAAGACTCTTGATTCCATATATTCACTCACATTACCAAAAAAAAAAAAATCCCACCACTTCAAACCGGGGAAGGTTAATGTGGAAATTCAACGCCACTTCAAATTGGGGAAGGTTAATGTGGAAATTCAACACCCATAACATGATCCCCTTTCTTTTTGTTTATTTTAAGAATTTGTACGTGAATGTTGATTCTATATATACCTTTGTTTCATTTATGCAATTCACCGCTTGCAACAGCTCTCTCTCTCTCTCTCTCTCTCTCTCTCTCTCATTTTTCATCTTACCATTGAAATGGCAATGAAAATTATGCTTCTTCTGCTTGCAGTTTCCTCATGGGTATATCCTATATTATCACACACACATGAACTACACACGACATAATCCGGTATCTGACACAGTCGTCCATACTGTCCATCTTTATTTTATTTTCTTTCATTCTCCCTGCACATTTTCTTTAACAATTATTTCAAACAGGTCGAACATATTTTTTCCTAAAAGTAATTTTCATTAAATGTTATGTTTCAGGCCGGGGAAACAAAATCATACGCCACATCATGTCCTATTTAGATGTTTCATCTTCTCCTTGATTTGCATTCAAAGTAACTAATAAAAATGTGCTTTTGCAGGTCTCATCCTCTGTTATAGCACATGACCACGAGGTAATTTCAAACACATACGTACACATACTTTTGTTACAGTGGATTAATTCTACATTCGATCACAGAATTTGCTGGCACTATCATACAATGGTGCCTCATATGTTTTAAGTTTCTGACATAATTAAACGACTATTGAAAAAATTTATCAAATTTTACCCAATAAAAAGTTGGTGTTATGTTTAGCATGTTTATCCCCCAGCAAAGGGTCTGGGGCTTGAATACATAGAACATTACTTATATATCGTGCTCTTATATATCCATTCATGAGAGGCTCATGATCAATCATCAGTAGGAAAATTAAACATTATGATGAACATTATAAACATTATTCTCATGGTTCGATGCATCCGGCCCCCAACAAGCCCAGCCCTAGCTAGGCATTGGCTAAAAAGGCCGGCCGCCAATCACACCATGACATAATGTTTCAGTTCCCCTAATTTCTTGGCCTTTAGTTTTATTTTCCTAATATTTCAGATTTATATATGTTCTCTTCACTTTTCTATGAAGCAACCTTATTCTAATTATTTAGTGAAAAAAATACTTAATTATGTCTTTTCAAATTGGTTTACAAAACATATAGGGGCTCCATATTATGGTTCCACCTGAAACGACCCCGAAATATTCAGGGCTGGCCCTTCCACCAGAAGCTCATGATGAGGATCACCATCATCTTGCTTATATTCCAAGAATCGCTGCTATGCATTCCGAAGTCAAGCTTCGAAGATTAATTGTAAAACCGGGTCCTATGGATGGTAAACTCTCAATATTTCACTCCCCCCCCCCCACCCCCCTGCTTCAAGAAAATGCATATAATATTTGAAAAATGATTTTCACACTCATTTTTTCACAATCCACGGTCCCATTTTTTTATTTTATCCACGTGAAATTATAATATTGCTCTTGGATACATGTATGAAAAAAGTGTATTAAAAAAATGGCAAGAGGTAAATTCAAGTGGATAAAACCAAAAAAAAAAAAAACAAGAGTGGATTGTAAAAAAAGGAGTGTGAAAATTACTTCATAATATTTGTATTGGCTTTTATTCATTAAAAAGTCAGTGGCTGCTGGACACCCGCAAGTATGTTTTTAATTTTATTAGTAGAAAATTTATTTTGGGATTTTTTTTCGAACACTAAGTCCTAAATTATGACCAGCCATCAATATAGGTAATTCACAATCGAACACCACATAAATTAGCCCCCAAAAAAAGTAGAGACAGAAAGAAGGATCTATTAGTGTCAATATTGTGCTTTGGGTTCACTGAATGACAATCAACTTTATATCTCAAAAAACAAGCGCATAAGTGCAAAAATAATATTAGTGAATTTAAGAGCCTGTTTAATCTGGGGTGGCTCAAAATAGAAATTTGTCGAGAACAATAATAAAATCGAATGTATTTTTATATTTTTTTGTTGTCCTCTTTAATATATGAAAAGTAATTGGGACCGGTTGCGACAAGACGTTGTAAATTAAAATTTGTGCAGTAAACATTTGCTTCGTAGCAAGTGGAGTGGAGTACAGTTAACCTCCCTGACATACTCTCATGCACATGGATAGAGTTCGATCCCCATAAGCCCCCTCTCCCTCCCCCAAATCCCCTAGATAGTGTAGATTAGGATTAACGAATTGCACAAAAAAAAACACTTGCTTCGTATTAATTAATGGTACGTCCTGCTAATCTCCGCCCATTAGACGAAGGATAATAAGCATATAATGACAAACAAATCTTTATATATCAATATACACTTTCGCATATCGATACGTCTTTTTTAGATATCGATACATTTTTTTTAACACATTATCCTGTCTATTAGGCTGAGGTTAACATTTAACTTTAACTAATAACTATTTTCTCGGATTATCAAGTAGAAAAAGCTACGAACTTTGCATGATTCTGGGTGTGTGACCCTGTCGGCTTTTAATTGAGGCTCTGTCCTTAGTCGTTGATTGCTGTTTACCTCTATTAATGGATTAATCATACGCATGTAAAATCTATAAATATGAGAATTAATTAATACATAATATTTCTCAATGTAATACACAGAGTGCCAAATATACTGTAAGAGGAAATGCCAACAAGCAAAGTTCCAGGGACCGCAATCATGCTTGCTGAACTGCTATAATGAGATGTGTTAATGACAAGTGAAAATGGGTGCCTGAAGTTGAAGAGAGATCGATGCAAGAAGGCGGAAAATCATGTGGTTATAGACGGTAGAAAATGTCAATAGTTCCCTAAATCGGACGTCGATCTGGTCTTGCTTTCTCCATCATGATGTGATTTCATGTTATTGGGTATTTGTTTTCTCAGAGTTTGTTTTTTTCGAATAAATGGAGTAGTTTGTAGAAGGCTGTTATAGGAACTATCTTTGGTTTATATTGTTGTTAGAACTAACATATCTCAAGCCCTTACTTGAATAAAAGATTCATTTCGTATAAAAGATCGACTCGAATGTACAATCTCAAATCCAAGTCAGGTTTGAGTAAAAGCTTCATTAATGATATATAGTAGTTGCTTAGCCTCCGAACCTCGCCTTCAAATAAGGTTGAGACACCCCAAGCGTAGGGCTAGGTCGTCGATAGCATAATATCCGGAAGTCCGGGATCGTACCCACAGAGAATCGAAATATAGCTAGTTTGGATTGTAGGTTTTATATGGTGGAATCCGGCGTTCAAGACGGCCAACTTGATTTTGCATTTAAAAGTGAAAACTAAGGAAAATATTAGAAATGAGCTTAATTAACTTAAAAGAGGCAAGTCTAGGGATCGTCCATCCCTTGACAAAGGCCGTTACCGGTTCTCAATTATAACTCAAGCGAGAGTCACGACCGCGTGCTCACACCCGGAAGATTTAGCTTTAACGACTACGTTTGTCAAAAGATGTGATTAAACGGAATTAACTCAACCTATTTTTGCTAATGCATCTAACACGTAGGAGGCCACGAGCCCTCAATATGCCACTTGCCAAGACCGCTTGACTAAACAACATACCAAGGAGTTAACACCCCTCGCTTAGACCAAAATGGCTAGGTTAATCTAATTCCGAAAACCATGATTTTAAGCCCGAAGGTTTGAGAACCAAATAACCACCTAAGTCATTGGGAAAGATTAGCCCAAGACTTAGCCAAAAGACTACTCACACATAGCTAAAAGACTAGACATGGTAAGAAAATGGAGCGAAAGATTTAACCGATAAAAACGTAAATAAACTTGATTTATGTAAAGATCCGAAGCATAGCTACAACATTAATAAACGAGAAATTAACATAAGACAAATACTTACATGAGTTCTTGAAGAAATGACTAGAAAAGCTTGAAGAACATTAATGGAGTAAATCCTAGAGAGAAGGAAGACTAAGGCCTAAAATCTAACTAATGGCCATCCTTTCCATATATGGCATAGAAGCCTATTTATAGACAACTAAAGTTAAGTTACAAAGGACCAAAAAGTTCCCAAAATATCCCAAAAACATTCCACAAGTGGAAACTTTCCATAAATGGAAGGTAGAGAAAGTAGCAAAAAACGTGGCTCAGTTCTGCAGTATGAACCGGTACAGCCAAAACCCGTACCGGTTCATGTCTTCAAAAACGCTGAAAGACAAACTCTGGACAGCATGAACCGGTACGGCCAAAACCCGTACCGGTACAAGCTTGACAGCTTTTTTGGGCAACTTCGCAGGCTCGCTCCGGACACTCCCGAACTCGGATTTAGGCGTTCTTTGGACCGTTGGAAAGCTCGTTGAGTCTACTTTCTAACCCAAGTGGTTTGGATCAAAAGTACTTTGTACACCAAAAGTTATGACAATTCTACCCTCAGCACGTCGTAAGATGAGTAGCTTTGGTAAAATCCTCACTTCTCCTTCAATTCCCTTGACCCTTGGGCGACCCGAACAACCTCCAAACCATCTTTTCATGACCACAACGGGGTGGCATGCGGCCTTGATTACTTGGTTGCACCCGGAGCATTCCTTGGCGTTCAAACGCGCCTTATTTATACGAAGTACCTGAAATACACAAAAACACACATTACGTGCAATATCACTATAAAATCTAAATAAATATAAGTTAAACCAACGTACTACAGGACTAGTCGCACCAAATATCTACAATATTGGGTGCTCATCAGTAGTACATTATGAAGGGCAAAATAAGCCTTCAAAAAGCTGAGTAAAATTTTGAATAAAACTCAATCTGGGTAACGCCACGAAGATTGATTTGTTATTTCAAAAGGAACTACCTTTTTTTTTTTGGTCAATCAATAGAAGAGATCATTTTATATTTTTTTTTCTGATAGGCAACAAAAATTTTATTAAGAAACTCGACAAATGGAACATCGAGCAAAGACCAAATACGGACCACAAAGAAAGAGGTACTGTATAGGCCTACATAAAAGAAAGAAGAAGAAAGAAAATACATTCAATGGAAATTGAATGAGGCGCAGCCCAGTTCAACAGCCCAACCATAAACTTAGGTTCCACTACAAAAGGGATTTTCAGCACAAGAACAGCGCAATAGCAACAATATCAACATCAGATGGAGTAGAAATAGCTTCCTCTATTTAAAACCCATAGCAATGGTTGGCAGCTTAGCCTCAGAGTAGAGAATACCAAAGGTGAAATACTCTTAGCCCTTCAATCTAAGAAAAGCCACTTGTAGATAGAACTCTAAACCTTCCAAATCATCGGAGTTGAAAACCTGTTAAACTCAGTAGAGCAGCAAAAATTCCACTCCTCCATGTGTAACATAACCGCATTAGCAATCCCATTAGATCAAACAATCTCCACAGCCCAACGATCTCCAGCAAGTTTCAGCATTCAAAGCAGAGAAGGCCCAACCTGATCTTAAACTCTTGGTCCTCCAAAGCTTGAAGGAGTATCGAAAATTTAAATAGAACAGCATCATGACTTCTTGACCAGAGATTTCAGCTCTCAATCATCCTCTTAGCCCTCCAAAGACTTAGGAGTTGAAAAGAGGAAGAATAACAATCTATCTCACATCCTTGTACAGCTTTAAAAAGGTAGAGAAAATTGGCCCTTATACAAATTGACTGCAGTTCTTGACTGCTTGCCATACATTCTACAATTCTTGACTGCTAGCCGTTTCATTAGGAGCATTCACATTTACAATGACACAATTCAGACCAAACAAAACACCAGCCACCAAAACAAATGTCTATGAATAGTGACTTCTCTAGGTTTGAAATTTTCTGGATTCCATACAGTTAAAATTCCCCTAGAAAGACCAACTGCCCCAAATTCAGCTTATTCAACTTCAGAGGATCCCCATAATCTTTGAACAGTAGACATTTCAAACCTCTCAATTTTAGTATCTTGCAGCAATAAAACAACAGAGTTTCTATCTCTAATCAGCTTAGAAACAAACCTCTTTTTAAGAAAACTACCTAAACCCCGAAAATTCCAGGGATTGATCTTCATTTAGGCCTCTGTCTTTTCCAAAACTACTGAAGAATTATTGGTCCCTCATTAGAGGGGCAAAGGTATTATTCTCCAACTTCATCTTTTATCATCTTTTTCATTCTTAGTACACCTGCATTTCCAAATTTAATGCCAAGATTGTTACCTGCTACGATAGTGTTCTAAAGCTCCTTGTCGATTGCATTCTGTTCCTGCTCTTGAGAGGCAATAATGTATCCGTCAATATCATCCCCTTCTGAGCCCAACGATGCTTCCAACTGTTGCTTCTAATGCTTCTTCTAACGACACTTGGATTTAAATCTATGTGAAGGTTAATGCCCTGCACCTGAGAAGCCCTTAAAATAATATTAGATTCGCACGCCTTTGGATTATTAGCCACTTCATTCACTGACTCCTTTTCTTGCTCCTGCTCTTCACCTTCTTGGGCTTTTGTATTTTGGACTTGGCTGCTGTTATTGACAGATTCGAAGCACTCTTCAATCAATGGGCTTTGAGAATCCGGCACAATGGAATCCAATCCATGAACTGAATCAGAGCGCTACTCATTACTTCTCTCACCAGTATTAGGATTCCCGAGAGACATAATCACATTTGTTTTATCTTGAAAAGGAGGTTTCTTATGAAATGGTTCTTTCTCCAACCCAGATTGGTAGCTACCATTAATATTACTCTTCTCAACCTTTTCAGCCTCCTCTACCTTGTTCTTTTTCCTGTCATCCGAATGCTTATTCCTTTGTTTTTCCATGTCATCCACTAAATTTTCTTCCTTTTTACTGCTGGCGTCCCTGTCATCTTGTGAATTATCCACCTCATCATCTTCTTCCTCGGCTTCATAAATGAAGTATAGAGTTCAAACCCAAGACATTATATCAATTGTGAGAGTCCACTAAATAACTAGGCTTAACAACTCAACCATTGCAAGAAATAAGTCCATTATAGATAGAGAAACAATTAAAGAAATGAAAAGCCCTCTAAAGAAATGAATACCGGTTCAACGCAGTACCATAGTGAAAAGCACCCAGTAAAAGGTGAACTACCAATGGATGTTAAAAAAATCACAAGACAAACTGTAATATGAACGGATGTTACTAATTCACCAATATTTTACATATATATTGGATTTGATTTTTCATTGATGAATTTTTATCACTTATATACTTGTGATGATAGGTGGTCTCTTTAAAAGAGTATTCCCCAAGTTGATAGTAATAACGTTAACAAAATCAAAAGTACCAAAAATAAAAGTTAAACCTATGTGTTACATATTAAATATTTCAAATATATACGAAAAAAATGTGTGTGGTGAAGTTGGTTGAAGCCTTACACGCTAAGACTTGGGTTGCTAGGAGAGAACACCTGGGATGGAAACCCAAGAGATGGAAGAAAGTAGGATTATTTTTCCCATATGAAAACGACTTTTGTGACGATGAGATTTCGTCACTGATTTCTTATATTGGCGGCGAAAAATTTCGTCACCAGGTGATTTCCCGCAACGAAATATTTCGTTGTCAAAAGACATTACAGGAGATGAAAAATAGATTTCGTCGCCAAGTTGAAATTCTCGACAATCTTTAGTCGACAAATTTTTTTTGTCATCCATACTATATGTGGCAAAATACATGCAATCTCTGAAAATTTTCATTTGCCTTCAAAGACCTAATTTCTTGAGGTGATATATCAGTACCATTCAACCCATTACACAAATAAAAATATAAAAAATATATGATCAAGTACAAATACAGAAACACTAGTCCGTTCATTTTTTGTTCTCTCTCGTTTTTTCTTCTTTTTCTTTTTTAACGCAGGTTGTCGTTGTATTGGATGGTGAATTTTTATCGAAAGTTTATGCTTGAGGGATGACCTCTTTGTAAGAAATGTCTTGATCCGCCATTGCCCCCACAGGATAATAGAGCAATCGTTCGAGTACGTAGACCATGTCACACGCCCTTGCGATCACTCATTACCTCCTTCGCCAGGAGTTGTTGTTCCCTTGTCACATTTTAAGGTGGAAGAGGATCTAAACAGGTGCTTTAGTTGACTCTAGGGTCATGTGTACTGGCTTCGTTCCATGTTGATAGTCAATGACTAAATAGAGAATTAGAAGCCAGTCCCCTTATTTAGGTTTGATTTGAACCCAATCCTAAAATATTTTCCCAAACCTAATAGGCTCGGTTATGTGCATGATGGACTATTTTGCCCCAAGACCACTGCTTGTGCTCCTTTCTACAACCTGCGGACAACAATGAGACTACAACCACCACTCAGATCAGGTTGATGCAGAAGCACCACCTCTGTCATCTCTCTTTCCGGCCATCCTCCGGAGATGACGAGCTCCACCTCGATCGGTCTACTGTCTCTCCGTCCAGATCTCTCACCACACACCTGACGACCATGGAAGCCCTCTCTGTAACTCCGTAGGATCCGCAGCCACAGAGGACCACCTTATCGACATCGATGGCCTTGCCTCTGCGCCGTGCACGATGGCCACGCCGTTGATGCAAGAGGCTCACAGGAAGGAAGCGGCCGAGCTTGAAACGGTTTACGAGGCGTTAACTCCATTGAAAGGGATCGTGTTGAGAGTCAACCACGTAGCGGATGCCGTGTTCTTTCTTGCACCGATGAATCTGCATTTGTGATCTGGCATGACCTCGTGGTCGACGGTGCATACGTAAGTTGATTCTTTTGTGGATACTATATTACATTGTGTAATTGTTGATATTCATTTCACTTTTTTTAGAAATAACTATATTTGATTTTGATTATTTTTTTGTTTTTGTTCAATTTTTGTTTGTGTGTGTATTTTCTACGAGAACTGTGTATTTTTCTATGAAAACTGTGTATTGTTCATAAGAACTGTATATTGTCTATGAAAATTGTGTATTTTCTATGGGCAAGACCATGATCGGCTGCGCTCATAGAAACATTCTATGAGAAAAATACACAGTTCTCTATTTGTATTTTATTTTCTGATTTCATTTCGGCTCCACGAGGGCGGCGGAGTGGCGCTTGCAGGAAGCTCGAGATTTAGCTGAACAGCGGCGGCGGCGGGTTCCCGCTCGTCGGGTCGTCGAGGCAGGCGATGGTTTCGCCCATGTTGACGCTGGACGGGTTCACACGCGGGAGCCCGAGGATGTCTCGCTCGTTGGTGGACAAGGAGGAGAGGGCGATCGCGGAGAAGTGGTTTTTTCTGCATCCGAGTGCGCTTAGCACACCGCGAGGTGGGTCGGAGCCAGAGTTGTTGCCGTTATATATTCTCTTGATTTTTCAATTGTTCTTTTAGAATGTATACAGATAGGTGTTTGTACTGTTTTTCTAATGAGTTTTATTATCTGATTTTATTATTGACAATGTTGTTTAGTGTGTATTTGGGGTTATGTAACTTGTGAATTTTAGGGTGTTGGAGCTATTTGAACTGTGTATTTCATCTGTATTTGGGCTATATGGATTGCATAGTGGATTATGTGAATTGTGTGTGTTGGGACTATGCGTATTTTAGTGAATTGTGTTTGTTTTTTCTATGAGAATTGTGTATTTTTCTATGAGAACTGTATATTTTCTATGAGAACTGTGTATTTTTCTATAAGAATTGTGTATTTTTTGTGAGAACTGTCTATGAGAACTGTGTATTTTTCTATGAAAATTGTGTAATTTCTATGAGAATTGTGTATTTTTCTATGTGAACTGTCTATGAGAACTGAGTATTTTTTATGAGAATTGTGTTTTTTCTGTGAAAACTGTCTATAAGAACTGTGTATTTTCTATGAGAACGGTGTATTGTCCATGAGAATTGTCTATGAGAATGTTTTTTCTATGGAACTATGTATTATCCATGAGAACTGTCTATAAGAACCGTGTATTTTCTAAGAGAACTGTGTATTAATTAAAACTGTGAATTTTAGTGTGTGTTGAGGCTATTTGAACTGTGTATTTTTTAGTTCTCATAGCTCAATTCACATAGCCGAGCAATTCTTATAGAACTAACTATGAGAATTGACAATTTTCATAGCCAAGGGTATTTTCCCCAAAGTTATTTGACCAATTGAAATGTAATCAGCGTATAAGAAGGCTTTGGAGGACATAAAGCTTTAAAAATTCAATTCTAAATCAATTTATTACCTATGTGAACTATTACTTTTTTACTTTTTTCAAACATGACAGTGGGAATATTTATAACTATATTTGATTTTGATTACCTTTTTATTTTTGTTTAATTTTTGTTCGTGTGTGTATTTTTTATGAGAACTATGTATTTTTCTATGAGAACTGTATATTATCTATAAGAGCTTTCTATTAGAATTATGTATTTTCTATAAGAACTATATTTTTTATGAGAATTGTGTATTTTAGTGTGTGGTAAGACTATGTGAACTGTGTATTTTTTCAGTTCACATAACCAATTCACAAATCTAGTTCTCTATGAGAATAGTCACTTCTCAAAACTAGTACTCATAGAACTAACTATGAAAATTGGTAGTTCACATAGTCAGTTCTCATAACTCAGTTCACATAACCAGTTCTCTATGAGAACTGAGCAGTTTTCATAGAATTGACTATGAGATTCGACAGTTCTTATAGCCAGTTCACATAGCCGAAGGTATTTTTGTTTGAAATAATATGATTCAGGAATTGATTCTAAAAATATAGCTCTCATAGCCTCAATTCTCATAGCCATAATTTAAGGGTATTTTTGTTCAAAATAATATGTTAACTCGGACTATGTGAAATGGCGGGGATATTTTTGTCCGAAATATTATGTTAACTGATTATGAGAATTGACAATTCTCATAGCCAAATTCACATAGCCAAGGGTATTTTTGTCCGAAATAATATCGGTTAAGAGTTGATTCTAAAAATATACTCCCTCCGTCCCTTTTTAAATGTCCTGCTTCGTAATTCCAACTTATTAAAAAGATATCATCATTATACCTTTCACATCAATTTTTTCCTCCACTTTCTCTACTTACCCATCATCATTACACTTTTACTCACTTACTTTTAAAATAGAATCTACTTTTAGTGACAAAATTGACAATTCACCAACTTTTACCCACTAACTTTACAAAATGGGCACTTATTAAGGGACAGTCCAAAATGGAATACCGGACAATAAATAAGGGATGGAGGGAGTAAATTTTACTAAAAATAAACATGCACACAAAAAGTTAAGAATGATTAGTAAAATAGTAAAAATGCATGAAAAGTCAAGAAAAATAACTGAAGTACAGAAGAAATATTTTTGTTAGGACTAAATTAAGTCCAGACCTAATTTTTAGGGCCGGCATAAAAATTCCCCATGACTAAAACATAATGTGCTAGTTTTTATTTAAATTTAAAAAATAAAGCTTTTTGGTGCGTAGCCTTTTTTTTAGTTTTTTTCCACCAATTTAAAATGTCTCAATTACTTTATTAAATTGGTAAAAAGTTCTAAAGATTATGTAGGGAAATACTTTATTGGGTATCCAAGATGTAGCACGTAACGTTGATTGTAACCGATTAGAATGAAGCGGGTATATGACAGTTCCATGACAATAATGAATACACCGTTTATAGATATATATATATATATATATGGCCGATTTTCAACCTCGAAACATGGAGATTGAAAGAACTTAGAATTTCTCTAAGCTTAATGGAAAATTCTCGTGATTAACGCAATTAATGATTATCTTTGATAACACAATCACATGCTCGTAGTTAATTCAAATATTAACGTAAAACGATCAATTACAGTAGCTCTTGCTTTGCTTAAATGGAGAGGCTTGTAATTACCACGTGATATATGATCTTTGATAAAACAATCAAATACTGACAGTTAATGCATATAAATATTCATAACTTTGCTGTTCAAAAAGAAGAAAAAATATATGAATATTCATATCTTCGCTGTTCAAAAAGAAGAAAAATTATGAATATTCATAACGGCATCTAATTGTGGTAAATTAATCATCCCAAAGTAATGACAAAGTAAATTTTTTGATACACTGTGTTTCCAATTTATCACGTTTTAGGGACAATACAAACTCTGTAATCCAGTCTTCTGGACACAAATGCGCAAAGTTGGCTAACATGGGTAAATTTTGTCCTCAAAATTTGACCCATTTTCTTCCTTAGCAAAGAGTACGCAATAAACCTCGTGTGTTTTCGATCTAAAATAGTAAGCGAAATCTCGAGTTTTTTTCTTCTTCCTCTGTCTCTCTATCCCTTTGGCACAGTTCACAATGGTCTCATGGATTTTCTTAGGGGGCTTTCCTAATTAATGATCTATGATAACGCACTTTGGAAAACGGTAATTATTTCGTATATTATCAAAGATTAATATAGTAGCATTTTATAAGGAAACTAATCATAATTAGCACGTACACAGTTAATGATAGGAAATAGATTTTGATACTGTAACGTCAATTTAATTCTCGCTCTAGCGACTTACATAAACCTTTGTGACATAATCATATTTTCACGCGCACCTCAAAAAAAAAAAATCCCGAATGACGGCAATCATCTTTTTGACCTGTAGATATTTTTCATTCCGCTCAGAAAATATTTTTTCAACCAAAAGTTTTGATAGAAATCTTTAAAATTTTCCTTCTTCTTCTATTCCTTGTCTCATAAATCCAGTATAAATCGATTTTGTTACTGCACAGGTCTTGCTTTCTTTTGTTTCATTCAGAGAGTACATGGTTATTGTTCATGTTATATCATGCCGAAATCAAGTGGCCCCTCTATTTGAATTTTGTATTTTACCCATTAAAGTTGCTTTATTCAACACAGCTAGCCATAAAAACAAGGTTATTTTGAATGCTTACAGCAGTGTACCTTCTCTTTAGGTATTGTACACCGAAGCAATTAAGTGCATTGCGTGGGCAAAACGAAAATTAATGAAAAGGAAAAGGAAAAGATGGCTAATCTGATCTATATAAACTGTGACTAATCTTTTGATGTGCACTTAAAAAGGAGAACAGGAAGAGATGGCTCATTTTCAGTTTGTTGATTTTGCTATATGGATCATGGGTGGCTCGCTTTTCTTAAAAGTGGTTTCGAAAGATTTTTGCATTCCAGGGCGCGCGAGATTGGCTGTCATTCATGCTTTATCGATGAGTGATGTTGGTGCATGCCTGTGGCTCTAAAAATGTGTAACTTTGGTTCGATCGAATTGAAATAAGGAGATTGCTTTGTTTCGAAATATTTGTTTTGTTTTACCTTGTTCTGCATGTGCAATTCTTTTCTATGTTTTTCCCATTTTTTTCACATAACACTTGAAAACAGTCCAGCAAAAACCAAAAAACAAAGCGGAAGAGGAACAGAACATAAGGGAAACATCACATATATCGGCATAAATTTCGAATCAAGATCCTCATAGGATTTCTCATGTGAATCAAAACATGACTAATGATGGTCTTAATTCATGACCCAAACCGTACATTTAAGATGGAGAATGATTAGCAAAGCCTAACATAATTATATGAGCACATATATATGGCGGTTTTGGAGTCTTGTGAAGATCATCCAAGCAAAAGAGTTGGACGAACAATTGCATTATGTAACACTGGCTGAGCCTTCAAATCATGGCCTAAGCAAATGCGAGATGAAGGCAATTGCTGTGGCACAAGAAATTTGTCAAAGGATATCACGATCAAATGCGAGATGAAGGCAGTTCCATTTCTATTCAAGATCTAAGATGCCCATTCAAATATGCAAAGAAGTAATGAAGATCAACATTGAGGCTCTTCATGAAGAATATCCGGTACACCACCCTGGATGATGAACTACTGCAACTTCGAGGGGAGTTTAGGGTTGGACGAGCTTCGAGCAAGGAAACTGTAAAACTCTTGTCCAAAGTAATTTTCGAGATAGCATCTCTAAGCTCTTTTAACCCTCCTGGGTTCGGTGACACCAAGGACTGTAGAAAAAAGGTAGAGATGCTATCTCAAAAATTACATCGGACAAGAGCTTTGTTGTTTTCTTGCTCGAATTAAGTTCATCTAGCCCTAAACTCCTGTCCAAGTTGGAGTGGCTGCAATTCATCATCCATGGTGGTGTACCGGATAATCTTTATGAAGAGCCTCAACGTTGATATCTTCAGTACTTCTTTACTTATTAGAATGGGCATGAATCATCTTAGGTCTTGAATAAAAATTAATGGAACTTCACCTCGCATTCAATCGTGATATCCTTTGACAAATTTTTTGCGCCACAGCAATTGCCTTCATCTTGCATTTTCTCAGGCCATGATTTGAAGGCTCAGCCGGTGTTACATAATGCAATTGTTCATTCTTTTGCTCAGATGATATGCACAAGACTCCAAAACCGCCGTATATGTGTACTCAGATTATGTTAGGCTTTGCTTCCATCTTGAACCATCACTGAATTTTTTTTTTTTGTTGACCGGTAATAGGATGGGAGGGGACGACCAGCGTAACAACTCCCCTTGAGCGTGACCAAAGGGGCTCCCTACCCGCCAGTCGAACGTATAGTTGAGCCATAGCTACTGTCCGTGAGAACATGTCATCGCCACGGCACCACCTTGATACACATTGATGGGAGCACAAATTTCCTCAATCCCATGCCACTTGCACGACTCGAAACCAAGCCATGCCTGTGGAAAGAGGGAGGCCCAACCAAGGAGGCTACTGCCTTCGGTGGTTGAACCGACTCTGATTGATATGTAGAAAACGAAGGAATTTTGGAAAGAAACGAAGCGAGGTTTTAACTCCAAAATTAGTGACTTTTATAACTGAAGAGGGAGTAGGGGTTTGGATTATTTTCTGAGTCATACGATGAGGGGATCGATATATATATACACTCATATTAGCAACCACTTCCAATAAAATTAGGACGTACTCGATCAGAGATCAGAGATATCCTCAACTGCCTGCCTCCTAGTTAACCTAGTCAAATTAACAACCAAGTGATCAGCTTATCAAGGAGTACTACTATTACTTAATTATCCTCATTCGATGGATCAACAGCCACTTGTTTGATTCATATATCCAAATCAAACTTCCATCAAGTTGACTCGGCAAAACTCAATCCCTTCAATCTCTCAACAAATTATATCACAACACAGGACAATATGCCAAGTACTTTGAGGTAAAAACGTTTGAGATTTGGTTTATCCACGGAGGAGCCATGAATAAGTCGTTTTCGGAGCTACTCGATTTCAGTCGTTTGTTTTGGTTTTGGACAGTTTGGATTTTGAAAAAACTATTTACGCGAAGAGTTAAACTTTTGATTTTAAAAAAACAATTCGCTGGAAGAGTTTAACTCTTCGCACGAATAGTTTTTTTTTTTAAATCTAAACCATCCAATACACTTTGGACGCACGCAATTTATCTCCGTAAATATATATTCATGAAAAGTTCCGTAATAAAGTTTTTCTCTTCAGGCATTTCTTTCTCTGCCAAACAGACAAAAGGCCCACTCCTTTTGCCTCATCGATCAACGATTGCCCCACCAAAAGCCCACCTCGATCTCAAATTTCATCACCAAAATTAAAAGACCGATCATATACAAGGGTTTTGAATATGATATCATTTTTTGCTTATCGATCACTTATTGTAATTTAGTTCAAAGTCAGTCTTACATGATTTTTGAGATTTGAAAAAACGTCAAATTTTACTCCACTTTTTCGATTGTGAAACAGCTTTAATTTGTTCTATTTTGATTGATGATCAATCTTTAAAAATACTAGGTTTTTATGTGAGATCTTGTATTACATTTGAACAAATTACCTACATGTACAAATCCATAATGCAAACACATCCTAAATGAAATTGTGGAAAAAAAAAAACCATACATTGTACATGTGGCTTAATTTGTGTTAAAGAAAAAAATGTGATTTTGATTCTTTAAGTAGCATAGTTTTTGTTTGTCATTCGTTAAATATAATCTACTCTATCCTAGGGGACTATGGGCGGGAAATGGGTGCTTACGGGAATCGAACCTTGTCAAGTGCATGGGAGTATAAAAAAGGCTTCAACTGCACGCATTTCACTGCACTTGCAAGTAGCATAGTTTAGAAATGAATTTTATTTTAGAAATATATTCCGTCCGTATCATTCCAACGACCCATTTTCATACCTCAAGACATGCTTGCCTGATCCAAGCCCATGGGTAGTGAGGCTGTCCCGGCGGACTCAAGTCTAAGCGAGGCTATTCCGGCCTGGATCAGTATTCATTCTGGACAAGTCAACAGCCCTCAGCTGTCGGTATGAATACCGCCGAGGCCGAACCATGATACCGAGCCTATAAGCCCATTGCCCATTTAGAGGTTCAACCATTCCAGGCGGACTCCAGGGGCTGGGTCCGGCCTTCTGCTGACCGTAGTGATCTTGACCGAACCGTCATATTCGGCCCACTACAATAATCTCATATAACACAATCACATGATGATGGTTACTTTGAATATTAATGTGCAACAATTTATTATAGTACCTGCAATTACAATGTGGTGTGAGCACTTTCATAAAACAATCAAACAGCGAAAGTTAATACGATTTTCTATTTTTTGCTTGGCAGTCAATACGAATATTCACCGCGACGTCTAATGGTAACAACAATGGAAGGGAAAATAAATACAATTAATCATTGAATTACTAATTTAATTTAATCTTTTCCTCAGCTTTCCAACTTCTTGTTTTTCCCGAGCTTTCCCATAATCCAATCCGAAACATCTTAAATTGAGGACTCGGGGAGGTGCTGTGCAGTGTGTCAAAACAACGTCGTTTTGGCACACTGTTGTGTATTCCTTTTTCAGCTAACAAGGCCCCGTTTGGTTCCCAACTTCGTTTTGGCACACTATTGTGTATTCCTTTTTCAGCTAACTAGGCCCCATTTGGTTCCCAACTTTCTCTCTCGAACGGAAATGAGGATTCTCACTCTTCTTTCTCATCTGCCTCTTCAACCAAATCCCAAATCTGGTCCCAAACTATACTTTGTAGAAGAACACCTCATCTTCAGCCTTTTTCGCATCATCGTCAGTGAAATTAGAATCAAGAAAAAAACATAAGCGAACTCTAATTTTTCTCTTTGCATTTGTACACAGGTACTCTATATCACATGAAAAGTACAGGATTTGAAAATTTTAAAAATAAAACTAGACAACGTCGTGATGTTCTCTTCATCTTCCTCTTGGGACAGAAAAATTGAGTGTTTATGTACGTTCGGAGATGGGGTCAGGGGAGATGGGGTATCTGTACAACTTTCATTTGGAAACTTACATGGAAAGGAGACGTAAATGGCTTAGTATGCAAAATCAATATGTTAGTAGAAACAATCTGTATGTATATATATTTATACAAATTTGAAGTCTGATACCTATTTTAGAGCATGAAATTAGTAAAATTTGAATTATGACACTTAATTTGAACTTGAATTCTTGCACCTAATTTCGCTAGCTAACGATTCCATGATTATGACAATATGTATGTGCTATTTTTTACGTACGTTGAATTTCCAAAAGAAAATGATTCCTAATTATCTCATCTATGATTCCATGATTAATTTGGATATCATCGTATAAGCTATAACGGTTAACTATGTGGGGTTTAATTTGTCAGCTTAAACATACGGCGGCCAGCATCTGCAATTGCCACATGATGATCTTTGTTAAGAACAATCAACGGTACAAATATTCGCAAAGCTAATTGTAGTAATATTAATTCTAAGGCAAAATAAACATAATTAATTAATCAGGCCATACCCAATTCATATCGAAGTAAATATATATCCTGTGACATTGTGGCTTCGGTTTATCACGTTCCTGGACTTTATAAACTTACCGATTGGGCGCGCCAACCATACATGCACCTAAAACACACATATGCGAATGCGGTTACTTTTAACGTTTGGTCCGATAGTTTTCGACTCCTTGTCTTATCGAGCAAAGAGAACGAAACATATCATGTAGCTAGGTTTTCTTTGTCAAACTGTGAAATCCTCGATCGATCAAGCTTTCCTTTTCTTCCGCCAACTCTACGATCTCATTGGTACAGTTCACTCCATGGTCTCATCAAGAATTCCTACACGATCGAGATTGAAGAGAGTGGTTGTTGTTCATGACATATCGTCGAGTGACTAATTAATTGGCCAGGTAAGCACTATTTGTATATACAGCGAGGAATACATTTATTGCATTATGTAAGGCAAAAGAAACCAAGGTCTATATAAACCTCTCTGGATATGCACTCGATGGAGAAAAAACGGAAGAGGAGGAGCTAAGCGACCACAATGGTTTACAGTCATTTGGCGGATCTTGTTGCCTTTCTGATGGGTGGTCCGTTTGTTTTCGATACGTTGGCGAAGGGTTTTTGCATCCCAGGGTGCGAAATGGCGGCCGAGGTTCACGTTTTATCGAAGAGTGATGGTGGTGCCCGTTACTCGAACCAATTGTAATTTGCTTCCACCTTAAAATTCAGAGTGTGTTGAGATTAATGATTTATTATTGGAAAGAGATATGATTGGAATTTGCTCAATTTTGTCGCTCATCTTTCCATTGTCTTCTTCTTCTTCTTTTTTTTAACTTTCCTCAAATTCAATCCGAGGACAGTGTTTGAATACAAAATCACTCAAAGATTGATACCAACTAGCTAGCAAACTTTTGACAGGCCAAGCTTGTATTTCAAAATTGCCCTTGTTATATTGGTGGTACTTAGTCCCACCATTCGCTTTCAAGTTATTCATTTTACAGCAAATTAGTCTAAAGTCCAAAAGAAGAGGTACCAAAGTAGATTTAGTCCAGCTTAAGTTTCAGTGATGTGTAAAGTCCATTAATGAAAATATTTTAGAGTTTAAGGTCCGTGAAAAGACCAAATTGCCTTTAATGAGACAAGGGCCTTGTTTGGCTAACACAAAAAATGTCTTTTTTCATTTAAATGATTTTAAATGAGACAAGGGCCTTGTTTGGCTAACACAAAATATGTTTTTTTTTGTGTTTTTTGATTTTGTTGCACTTTCATAGGGTACCCTAGGATTTTAGACACTTTCATAGGGTACCCTAAGGTTTTAGGCACTTTTATAGGGTTTTAGGGTTCATTTTCCTATTATAGGATTTTAGCGGTTTAGGCACTTTCATAGGGTACCCTAGGGTTTTAGGCACTTTCATATATAGGGTACCTTAAAATTTTAGGCACTTTCATAGGGTACCCTACGGTTTTAGGCACTTTTATAGGGTTTTAGGGTTCATTTTTCTATTATAGGGTTTTAGCGGTTTAGGCACTTTCATATATAGGGTACCCTAAGATTTTAGGCACTTTCATAGGGTACCCTAAGGTTTTAGGCACTTTCAACGCCGGTCAACTCCGGTCAACGCCGGTCAACTCCGGTCAACGCCGGTCAACATTAGTCAACGCCGGTCAACGCCGGTCAACGATGGTCAACGCCGGTCAACTTTGGGGGGGCTATTTGTAAATCTTGGACATAATGTCCTTTAGACTTTAAAGGAAAATATTTATGTCCTTATCATGGTAAAAACTATTGTAGTATGTCCTCCTACTCAATTTACCCTTCATTTTAAATGCCCGTAATCTCAAGGACCGGGGACCATCTGATGATCAAGTCAATATAGGAGTGTAGTGATCATCTGGACTGTTGGGTTCTCTTATCGATGATTCAGATTCATTGTAAATTTTTATAGGTCAAAGTAGAATTAGCAAACATATCTAAATTATTGATTGTTGATAGATGAATGGCTCGAATTGTGCACTACAAAGGTACTATGATTTATTCAAATACAAGTAAAGTAATCAATATGGGTAACCTCATTATTCATTTCAATCTTTGGATTATTAGTTCAAAATTTCTATTAATCCAAAAAACAAAGATGCTAATTTATGGAGGCAAAACAAATAACAAAAAAACTACTACAATAATTACTTGAAGAAGCTAATTTAATTCCTTATTTATTTTATCTCTCATTCACCATAGATTAAATGTTTCCCCATCTTCTTCACCGCGTGTAGCTGTATCGACGTTATCAAGCCGTTCTCGTCCTTGTCATTCCGGGCGTCGCGTAGTTCGAGTCCAGACGAGGTCATAGTCCTTGGGCCGAAGGTAGCTGTTGGTGTTGTTGAATGGTGAGGTTGGCTGTTGTGGGTGAATGGGTTTCGTATAGGACTGCTTACGTGTAACTATCCGTGAGCTGGAGAGGTGTGATTGGTTGATGACTAGTCAAAGGGAGAGAAGGAAGGTCTCGCGAGGAGGAGGAATGGGAGCAAGAAGTACGGGAAGAACAGAGGCAACGTGTCTCCTTTGCTTTTCTGCGTGGTACTCAACCTTTTCCGGGTTTAGGCAAGTGAGGTCACCTGTTCCTCTGAGGAAGAATGTTCTCCTCCCTCAAATTTAGTGCTCACTCACCTTTTTCCAGAAAAAGGTCGTCATCAATCATTGGGAGTGTCAGGGGTATTTATAGGGCACCTGGGCCTAGGTCAGGCCCAGGACAGCACTCCTATTAATTCTCGACACGTGTCCCTCCTGTACTTGCTGGCCTTGGGAAAGCTTGCCTTCCTGCGGACGATTTTCCGCGGGAGGACTCGTTTTCCCGCGGCGTTACCTCCAACTCCAAGCCACCAAACCACAAGAAATTCCCCAATTCCCGCTGTAGCGAGGTCACGACCTGCAACGATCGTTCTCTTTCTCCGCGGGGTTCCTTCCCCAGGACCCTGCCTCTGGGCCTAGGGCGGAAGCCCCACGGTTCTTTCACTTCCCCAAATGGGGTCTCCCCGTAGTCACGAGATCGGGGGGGACCCGAGGGATGTTAGCATAAATCCCACAGGGGATATCGATGCGCGAAGTCCGCGGATTTGATCCGTGGATGCTCGCCCTCCGCGGAGCCTCTTCTGCGACACCCCTCCGCGGAGCCTCTTCCGCGGAGGCGACTGCCGGCTGTGTTTACGCACGCGTCGTTGTTTCACGGGATGGTCAACCATTCTTCTCACGCGGGTCCCACCTCCACGTGTCTTTTTGCTATTGTAGGGTCAAATAGTCGTCTCTCATTTCAACCTAGCAATTCTGACCGCACCTACATATGCCCCCCGCGCGCGGATGATAGAAGTGTGTCGTATGCGCGCGTAGTTTCCGCGGGTGACTTCGAACCGTCTCGCGTTCCTCTATACGATGAGCAATCGAACAGGCAACGTTACCTCGATGACTGGTACGACCCTTGATGTACGGTCGTCATAAATGCTTCCAACCGACTTATTATATAAACCTTTCCATCCGTCATTTACACCTAACATTCAAACCCTAATCAAAACTCTGTCATTTTCACTTCTCTTTCAGCGAACGATCTTTTTTCTCTCTTTCTCTTAACTTTTGTTTGCCAAAAGCTTCCAAATTGCAGCACGGGGTGCAATTATTGAGGAACCGGTCCCCACCGCGAACCAATGGAGGAGGGCCCCGTACCTTCAACCCTTAGGGGACCCCTTTTGGACCCAGGTGCAGGCCTACACTGTGGAGACTGTAGAGGGGCCCTCCACATCTGATCCAACTTTTTTTACGACGCCCGCTAATCCAGAGAACGCGGAGCCAGTCAATCCGTCTTCCATCTCACGCTTCTGTTTGGAGCGCAGGGACTTCCCTTATTCAGAATGCAGGTTTGGAGCCCAGACTTCGCCACCTTCTGATTGGACTGAATGGGTTGATGAGGTGACAGGGAACGCTGCCTCTAAGCAAATCCTGATGGCCAGCGGTGTTTATGACGTCGTGCTACTGTCGCGGAGCCTGAGTATTCCGAGGCAGGGGCCGCCCTCAGGAATTTGAATTACGCATGCTCACGCTGGAGCATCGACACCCACTCGTTCGTATGGGCGTGGGGTGAAAGTGGTTTCTCACTGGAGGACGTGATGATCCTCACCCGTCTCCCCCTGCGGGGGACCGCGACCCTCGACCTCAACCACCTTTCCTCCGCGGATCAGCATGACGAGGCAGAGCTCCGGAGGTTGGGCAAGTTGGCCCTATTTTTATGGCTCAGGGCGTTCGCAAAGACGCTGCTGCGAATGCCAAGAAAACTTCCTTCGCGAGCTGGATTCGCTTCTTCTTCAAGGACTTTCAGTCGGCGAGGACGGTAGTGGGCGAGGCTCCGCGCGACTTCGTCGTCGGACCCCACTTCGAGGGTCGGCTTTACATGGCCAGCTTCCTTGCCTTCTTCCTATCTTATTTTGTCCTTCCGGACTACCCGGCGGACAGTCCTTCACCCGCGGTCTATCCGCTCGCAGTGCTGCTATCTCGTGGCGAGTCTGTCGCGCTGGCCCTTCTCTTCCTGGGATCACTTCACTGCCAGTTGGACCTGGTTCATACTGATCACGTGCGATCCCTGGGGAGGTGCGATCACCTCTCTATGGCCCACACCGGTTTTCTCCTCGCCTACTTCTTCGAGCATTTTCCCGTCATTGCCCCCGTTCCGCGGGGCTTCCTGGCGTCTGCTAGCAGGTCTCGTTCAGAGCGATTGTTACATCCTTGAATTTTAATTTATTTTATTAATTAATATGGCCATTATTTAATTGGGTGTTATGGTTGGGTCCCAATTAATTATTTTTGTGTGCACTATAGGTTCAATTGTCGTAATTATAATTACATGGGTATAAGCTTAATTAACCATAGTAATTTAGTTTTTACCCCAGTTAAAATATTAGATATTTTGTTAAACTAAATTGCTATAATTGTGGGTGTTTGTTATTAGTGGGAACTACCAAAGGCTATAGTTATAAGCAGAGTAGAGAGTAGGGTTTCTATTAGGTTGAACGTATCGTTCTGAGGAAAAAAAAAAAGAAGGGATAGCTTCGAAGGTTTTTGAGTTCGAGAATTCTCCAACTGCTGCTCTTGATCGATTTCCGTAAAATAGGTACCTTACTCCTTAAATTGATTTGGTTGCCTCCTAATCTACTTATATGTTTTAGTCTACACCTAGTTCTGCCTCTCGTAAAATGATTGGATGTGTTGGGTTGTGGCAAGGCGAGAGGGAAGGGGGTCGTACGGGTGCCGTGTCGATTTGTGAGTGAGTGTGGTGAAGGGAGATTTTGGTGGGAATGGCCGAGAGAGTAAGGATGTTGTTGTGATGGTGGGTTTTGTTTTGCTTATTATAATGTATATATAGTATGTAGAACCTAATTAATATTATTCTAGCCTAGGTTATATGGTTTGGGTGTTTTGGATGGGAACCAGTTTGTATGCACGTGGGTGGTCTACTGGTTCATGGGAATTGGAGTTAAATGGTTGGGCTTCAATGGTTGGCTGGTGATGTGGTTTTAGATTCAAGTTTCATTCTTTTTAGGTAGTCCCATGTTAGATATGTTGATATCGTAGGTGATAATATTGTATATGATTATTTTGTTCAGGTTAGCATCGTTTTGGGTGATTCAAGTTGCATTACTTTTTGGCTCAGGTGAGTGGTTAAGCATGTTACGTATTTGCGAACTTCCCCGTATCCCTTAAATTATTGTTTTAGAAAATTAATGATTGAAATTGGGAACATATATTTGTTTTATTTGGTTCTTGAAATTGGCATACGGATTGGTGAAACCATTTGTTGATCGAATAATCTTTTGGTGAGAATTTTGTGGATATTGATGGGAACATTTATTTTGGAAGTCCAGGGAAATTAATCCTCTGTGTGCGGGTGACTCTGGCCACTAGGGAAGAGACCGGATTAGGCCGGTGACCCTAATGCTCAAAGGTTGTTATTGACCGGATCATTCTTAGGGAAAAGTTCCACGGGCTGCCTACTCGTGGTGACTCTATGTTTTGATATTGGATCCAATTATGAGACATTTATTCACTGGCACTTGGTACTATTGATTTTGGTTGTGGTTCCCCATTGTTGTTGGAGATTGGATTGAGAACACCATTAAGACTTATCAGATGAATCGTTAATTGAATTAATGGGTTATTTTGTTATTCACCGCATATGCCAAATTTATGTTGACATGGTAAATTATTTTGATCCCTAATTTGGAACGGTATTTAATATACATGCTTTGCTACTCACTGAGCTCGTCAGCTGACGGATTTATTCCAACTTCTTTTTCAGGCAAGTTGGAGAGTTAGGAAAGGACTCTGGCGGCATCTCGGGGATACCGTTTGTTGACCTCCTTAGGATGTCTCATCATACTTTTATTTTATTAATCGCTTCCGCATTTGAAACATTTTGTCAGACATCTGGATTCTTTTATTACGGTTGGAACACTAGATTTTATTTGGTTCATGGGATGTTTGTGCCCCATTCTTTTTATGGAATTTATTAGTTTGGATGTTTTGAATAAAAAAAAATGGTTGACTGTTTGGTGGATCCTTGCTTGGGAGTTTTTATAAAATTTCTTTTAGTCTGCATGTTCTACGAGTTTTGGTCTTGTGGTTCATGGCCGGTCACTTCTCATTTTGGGGCGTGACAGCGATGGATCGGGACAAGCAGCGACGCTCTTTGGAGTGAAGCGTGCGACGCGCCGGGGAACTTCATTCCGCGCCCTTACGCAGTCTCCTCTCCAGGGATAGTTGGTTTGGGTCAGTGTCTCCTGCCCGCCCGCTCTTCTCTATCGAATATGGGCCGAAATAATGCGATAGCGCGAGCGGTCATCAATTCCGCTCTCATCGCGCTACCGGGGTGGATTCTGTTTCTCAATGGCGAAGCGCACAGAGTGTCGGTCTACCGGCCGGACCGGTTCGCGCGACAACTGAGCTTCGATCAAGGGGTGCCCGGGCACGCCCCGCAGCTATCTTCCTTTGTTGATTCCCAACTTCGTTTCACGCGGCCACATACTTCTGGTATCTTGGCCAATCCCGGGGATCTTCCCATCCCGAGTAGGGATGAGGTAGGACGTTTCACTCCGGAGTTTCGTCTGTTCTGGCGGAGGAACCTGGACTCGTTTCTCCTCTTTGTCAGTGGGGAGGCGGAGGTCTATCCTGTGTCCGAAATTCGGAACCGGGATACCTCCTTAAGGGCTGTCATGGAAGCAAGGGGGCGGACTAGCGCGGACCCCAGAGCATGTGGGTGGTTGCAGATGTCGCACCCCTGAATGTAGCGTTCCCAATGGGTCTACCCTCTGCCGCTCCCGTGGCCATGAGACAGGCTACCACGCAGGGCACCAGTGCTCGGGCTCGTCCCTATGCTGCGGGCGAATCTGCACAGCCAGCCTCCTCGAGGGCACCCGCTGTAGGGGGGACACGTCCCCGCAAGCGGCTTCGTCCGGTATCCACTTGACTCACATTCTTTTGATCAGCTGTGATTTGATGATGATTTGTCTCTCCCCCTTTTTTTAGCTTACACGCGCGTTTCCATTCTCGTCCTTACTATTATTGTCTCCTGCGCTCACCTTATTCTCTTCTTTCCTCAGCGGCGAGAGCTGGACGCCAGCACGTTCGTGGCGTTTGAACCAGGGGCAACCGCGGGGGGTGAAGAACAAATGGCGGAAGAACACCCAGTGGGGGCCGCGTCTGCTACTTTTACTAAGCGGCGTCGTCTCGAAGGTATGTCCTGCACTCACTGCCCTATTACTTCCGCTGTCCGCTTACTTTTGTTTCTGAATGATATTACCTTATCTAAACAGTGGTGATCGAGTCTGACGATGATGAGGAGGGAGATGTAGACGCAGGCATGGGCGATCGCGATGATGTTCACGCCGACATTGACGATGACGAGAGTCATGATCAAGATGACATACCTCTGAGCGCCCGCCTTCATGCCATGCAAACTCGAACTCTTGTCCCGGAGATGGCGATTCCACAAGACGCACCGCGGATGCGAGGGCAGTGGAGCTAGTTCAGCCTCGCGCGGGACCGCTTCCCTACCCTCAACCCGAGCCCGAAACCTCTGCGGTGATTGGAGGTACTTTACCTGACGAACCTTCAATTATGGATCTCTGGGGGGATCCCAACACGGTTTCTACAGACCCGTCTTCCTCCTCCGCGGAATCCGATAACGTGATATCATATTCTATTGATCGAGACCTTTCCCCACCTCGTGCAGCTGACTCTAAAGCCCGCGACCCACTGCCTCCAATGGGTTCGCGCGAATCCATCGGCCAGACAGAGGCCGCCGCGGGGCCGATATCCGTGGCGGCGGCACAAATTTTAAGAGAAGAGGAGGATGATGGCATAGGGGCTCTCGTTCCCCACGTCGTAAGTTCCCACGGCGTGCCCCTGTCACAGACGACACCGTCCACTGCTCCCTCTGGGTCACAACAACACTCCCCCAGTGCCCGCGTTCATTCCTCAACTAGTTTTCTGGGCCGTGTGGCAGCTAGCTCCCCAGGCATATCAAACGCCCCTTTCTTGCAAGGGCGCGGGTCCTCCGCTGGGGAGGATGCTTCGACAAAAAGGACCGCTCCTGGCTCTCCAGCGTGCTCGACTTCCCAAATTGCATCTCCGCACCTAGCCGCGGGGCGCGCGCCTATTCCGCCGCCTCAGTCTCCGCCTCCGGTAGAAGACCGACAGCTGGAGGTAAACAAAGCATTTATTGGTGGGCCCGCCTCCATTACTGACTCAAATCTGAACTCTTTATTTAAAGACATGACTTTCATACAGACTGACGATGTTTTGGAAGGCCAAGGGAGTGCTGCTCTTGGAGATTTTGGTGTTGAACTGGGCTTGGACATGGGCGAGCAAAACAAGGGCGAGGTGGAGTCCAGGGAGCGTCCTCCTCCCCAACGGAGCCCAATTGCGGTTCACGGGAAGAAGTTCCCATGCGTCTGTTCCCCGCGGACTTCCCTGTGGACGAGATCTATCACCCCCTCCTCAACGCCATAGCTCGCGCTCACCCGGAGACTTTTGCCCCTTCAATCCACGGTCAGCGCGGTTTGGGGGACTGCTGCTAAGGGATCTCCATGAGGTACTTGCCCCTTGGGCGCAATTGCGCCTCAGGGATTTCATCGCAGAGACGGAGAGTGCCCTCCAAGAGGTCACACAAGACATGGCAGCCATGGGTTTTGATTTGGGCTGGCTGAGCGCGCGGAGTTCCACGCTTAGGGCTGCGGAGGGAAAGGATGGCCTTAAGGCCTAATATTCAGCATCTCTCTGCACAGTTGGCGTCCGCTAGGCAGCACGTGGCGGATCTGGAGGCCAAGTTCGCCCAGATCTCCAAATACGACTCGGAGCTGGCCACAGTGGCCCTGAATCTAGAAGACCCTGATCCGGAGGAGCTTGTCTTTGCGGAGTAGCTGGGCTAAGTCGTTCTGCCTTCTTTTTCTTTTATCTTCTTTTTTTTTTTTGAATAAACGGGTGTAATCAATGTACTTGGAGTATTTCAATAAAAAATCCCTCCCCCCCCCCCCCCACTTTCTCCGCTTTCTCTCTCCTCTATTTTTCTTTCCCCCCTTTTTTGAAAGATGCGCGAGTCATGTCCTGACCTTTCGCGACTCAATATCATCTCTTTTTGAGGATTGTTAAACCTGGAATCACACGCGGGTCATGTTCTGACCCTTCGCGGCTTAACATCATCTCTATCAGACGCTCGCTAAGTTTGAAATACCCGCGAGCCATGTTCTGATCCCTCGCGACTTAACATTATCTCTATTTGACTATCGTCAAATCTGAAATACGCGCAGGTCATGTTCTGATCCCTCGCGACTTAACATTTTTTCCATTTGATAATCGTTAAGCCAGAAATACGCACGGGTCATGTTCTGACCCCTCGCGACTTAACATTTTTTCCATTTGATAATCGTTAAGTCTGAAATACACGCGGGTCATGTTCTGACCCCTCGCGACTTAACATTTTTTTTCATTTGATAATCATTAAGTCTGAAATATGCGCGGGATACAATGAACAGCGTCACGGGAGAACTTAAAAGCACGTAAATTTAAAATATGCCAATCAACCCTTTTCATTAAACCAACATTTGCCAGAAGACTTGGTGATCCTAAGAGCATTACATTGTAAACTGAACGGAAAAGAGAAGGGAAACGCTTCATTACATCAGCTAAATAACAAAAGAAAAAAAAGGCAAAGCAAATAGGGAGGGCTGGTAACAGCAGTAATTCCTCGTTTCTTTTTGACTATACGGCTCTTTACGGGTAGAACTTCTTTACGTACTTCGCATTAACTGCTCCCGTCCGGAATCCATCCTCCACGCGAGCAAGATGGTAGTGGCCGGCCACGGATGCACTGGTTACCTCATAGGGCCCTTGCCACTTGGGCGTAAATTTTGGGGTTTTTAGATCTCTCATCACCGCTGTGGTGGCTTTCCACACCAAGTCCCCCACTTTTAATGCTCGTGGCACCACTCCTTTATTGTATTAGCGAGCAACAGACTCCCAATACTTTCGATGAGCCACGGCCGCGGTGGCTCTTTCCTCCAAGGCCTCCAGGTCCGCCCTCCTCCCTTCCGCGGACTCCTCCATGGAAAGGAGTATCCGCGCGGACGGGACGCTAAGCTCCGCGGGCAATACTGTTTCAGCTCCGTAAACCAAACTGAAAGGGCTGGCGCGTGTGGACTTCCAATTCGACGTGCGATATGCCCACAAGGCTATGGGCAAGTGATCCACCCATGTCCCTCCGCGCTCATCCAATAGCTTGCTCAAGATCCTTATCAGAGTTTTGTTTGTTGCTTCAGCCTGCCTATTGCCTTGGGGGTAGTACGCACTGGAAGTGTGATGGTCGACCGCGTATTCGTCAAGGAGACTTCCCACGTGCTGGTTGATGAACGGGGTTCCGTTGTCTGACAGAATCACCTTGGGTATCCCAAACCTGCAGATGATATTCTCTTTGATGAACAGTGCTACCACATCCCCCGTAGCTCTTTTCAGCGGAACTGCCTCAACCCATTTGGTACAAATTTCAGTAGCTGCAAGAATCCATCTGTTCTTCCGCGAGGCAGGCCTGATTGGTCCTATCAAATCCATTGCCCATGTATGGAAAGGATATGGGGCGCGGATGGAGTGTAATTTCACTGAAGGAGCGTGGACCAGGTTACCAAATTTTTGACACGCCTGACACCTCCGCACATGTTGCCTGGCGTCACTTTCCATGGTAGGCCAAAAATATCCCAAATGGACTAATTGTTCATAGAGTTTCCTCCACCCTTGATGTTCAATTCCGTGGGTACTTTGCAAAACCACCCCTGCTTCTTCCCTATTTATACACCTCTGTGGCGTCCCGTCTAGGGTTCTTCTGAACAGCATCCCTTTCTGCAGGAAGAAACGTCGAGCCCCGCGGATTACCCTCGCGGATTCGGTTCGCTCTAGGGGTAAGGACCCCTCCCGTAAGTAGTCAACGTATACTTGCCTCCAGTCGTCTTCCTGATTGCTACCGCTCACTATTAGGCACTCAGGTTTGGCCATGTACAAGGAACACCATGTGCAGTTCTTAGCGATTAGATCCGCGTCTTCTTTCATCCTGGGCCAGTAATAACCTTGTCGCTGAATTCTCCGATATAGCGCTATCTCGTTACTCGCACAGTTGTCGTCATGGATCCGATTCAGGACTTCCTCTGCCTCCGCCTTGTCCACACGCTGCGCGAGCCAGCCCTGGGGGGCGCGATGATACAATTCTCCGAGGAGGACTACGAAGCTCGCAAGTTCCGTCGTAGATAAGTGCCCTACGCCATTGGTTAGTTGTATCCTGATGGCTCCGCGCCAATCCTCCGCTGGCCCAGAAAAGTTCGATATCGCGGAGGGTTCGAACTTTTTTATAATTTCTATACAAGTTCTTTCCTCTTCGAATTTCGTTCTTGCCCCCAGCGTGGCAAGGGCGTCCGGGAAACGATTTTCTGACCTGGGCTTATGCACAACGCTGATGCTTTCGAAGAACTTTGTCAATTTCTGCACTGTTGTCCGATATGGGGCCAATGTTGGCTCCTTCAGCGCGTAGACCCCCTCTGTCTGCAATATTACTAACTTTGAATCTCCCGCTATCTTCAGGTGCTTGATTCCCCTTTCTTTTGCGGCTAATAGACCCAAAACCAAGGCTTCGTACTCTGTCTCATTATTGGAACAAGGGAAACTTAGCTTATAGGCCAAATGGAATTTCTCTCCTTCGTCATTCCGCAATACTATTCCCGCGCCCCCTGCATCGTTTCCCGCGGCCCCGTCGAAGCTGAGCATCCAGTGTGAGTCGTCCGCGCTGGCCACGAGAGCTTCGAAACCGTCTCCAGGTAATGATTCTTCAAGCGATTCGCATTGCCCACTTGGAAATTGAGCTAGCAGATCCGCGAGTGCTTGACACTTGATGGCTTTTGGGGAGGCACAGGAAATGTCAAAGTCGGCGAGGGCTAATAACCATCGTGCTACCCGCCCTGTGAGCACGGGTCTAGATAAGAGATATCTAATTGGGTCACATTTGGTGATAATTCGTATGGGGAAGGATAAAAAATAATGTCTCAGCTTCTGCGCGGTGAAGACTAAGGCTAAACAGTGTCGCTCGATGGCCGTGTACCGCTCTTCCACTCCCTGGACCTTCCTGCTGAAATAGTATACGAGGCGCTCTGTTCCACCTATATCTTGCACCAGCAGGGCCCCGATGGAACGTGGGGTGGAAGTGAGATAGAGTATTAACGGCTGCCCTTGTACGGGGGCCACCATTGTTTATGGAGAGACCAAGGCTGCTTTAACCCGCTAAAATGCCTGCTGGTGTTCTTCCTGCCATTCAAACTTCATCCGTCCCTTCAATAAGTCCGAGAAGGGTGCCGCGATTTCTGCGAGCGCGAGAATAAAGCGTCGTAGGTAGAAAACCTTTCCTAAGAATCGCTTGAGTGATTTCTGAGAATGGGGTGCGGGCATATCCGCGATAGATTTGATCTTAGACTCATCCGCGTCGATGCCGTGGTGGTGCACGAGGAAACCCAAGAACTTTCCAGCGGTCACACCGAAAGCGCACTTGCGGGGGTTCATCTTAAGATTAAATTTTCTGCACTGAGCGAACACGGTAGCTAGGTCCGCGAGGTGGTCCTCTTGTTC
Organism: Rhododendron simsii; assembly: GCA_014282245.1. NCBI lineage: Eukaryota > Viridiplantae > Streptophyta > Magnoliopsida > Ericales > Ericaceae > Rhododendron > Rhododendron simsii. The sequence goes on along the minus strand of CM024961.1, from coordinate 6,667,491 downwards.
CTTGGACTTCACTACAAGATCGTCCACATAATCTTCCACTATCTTATGCATCAGATCATGGAAGATCGCTGTAATGACACGTTGATAGGTTGCCCCCGCGTTCTTAAGTCCAAAAGGCATGACGACATAATAGAAGTTTCCCAATGGGGTGCGGAAGGCTGTTTTTTCCGCGTCTTCTGGGGCCATCTTGATTTGGTTATAGCCGCTGAACCCATCCATGAAAGAGAACATCTGGTGACCGGAGGTCGCGTCCACCAATGTATCAATGTACGGGAACGGAAACTCGTCTTTTTGGCATGCTTTATTTAAATCGCAGAAATCCAAAAGACACCTCCCCAGCAGAGTCGCCTAAGTGTGGGTGAATAGGTTTCGTATAGGACTGCTTACGTGTAACTATCCGTGAGCTGGAGAGGTGCGATTGGTTGATGACTAGTCAAAGGGAGAGAAGGAAGGTCTCGCGGGGAGGAGGAATGGGAGCAAGAAGTACGGGAAGAACAGAGGCAACGTGTCTCCTTTGCTTTTCCGCGTGGTACTCAACCTTTTCCGGGTTTAGGCAAGTGAGGTCACCTGTTCCTCTGAGGAAGAATGTTCTTCTCCCTCAAATTCAGTGCTCACTCACCTTTTTCCAGAAAAAGGTCGTCATCAATCATTGGGAGTGTCAGGGGTATTTATAGGGCACCTGGGCCTAGGTCAGGCCCAGGACAGCACTCCTATTAATTCCCGACACATGTCCCTCCTGTACTTCCTGGCCTTGGGAAAGCTTGCCTTCCCGCGGACGATTTTCCGCGGGAGGACTCGTTTTCCCGCGGCATTACCTCCAACTCCAAGCCACCAAACCACAAGAAATTCCCCAATTCCCGTTGTAGCGACGTCGCAACCTGCAACGATCGTTCTCTTTCTCCGCGGGGTTCCTTCCCCAGGACCCTGCCTCTGGGCCTAGGGCGGAAGCCCCACGGTTCTTTCACTTCCCCAAATGGGGTCTCCCCGTGGTCACGAGATCAGGGGGGACCCGAGGGATGTTAGCATAAATCCTGCGGGGGATATCGATGCGTGAAGTCCGCAGATTTGATCCGCGGATGCTCGCCCTTTTCCGCGACACCCCTCCGCGGAGCCTCTTCCACGGAGGCGACTGCTGGCCGTGTTTACACACGCGTCGTTGTTTCACGGGATGGTCAACCATTCTTCTCACGCGGGTCCCACCTCCACATGTCTTTTTGCTATTGTAGGGTCAAATAGTCGTCTCTCATTTCAACCTAGCAATTCTGACCGCACCTACAGCTGCTATGGTGATTGGGGATCAGATCTGTAGTCTTTACTGTGGTGGCAACGATGGTTGTGGTCCTAGTCAATGGTTGGGCGACCAGATTTAGGTGTGCGGATTTGTTGTTTCTTGTAGGTTTTTTTGGATTGTTGCTGTTTTCGGGATCTGTTGTTTCTCATTCTTTGTGAATGTCATTCTCACTCCTTGTGGGTATGTAAGGTTGTTTTTCCTCGTATGATGAACTCTATGTGAGTTTTTCGAGACTCGTTGTAACTATGTGGCTCAGTATATATGTGGCTAAGAATTATGTATGAGAGAGTAGTTTCGATATGTGAAACGCTCTTTCCCTCTATTGCAATGATTTCTTCTCTACAATTGGATTGGATATCTTCCAAACTTTGACAAAAAAAAAAAAAAACGATTTCCGGACCAACTGTGGCCCAAGCATTTTTTTTTTTTTTGGCTCGGTAATGGAAATTTTATTAAGTTCGATACGGGTACAATGAGATGAGGATAAGGATTGGCGAGAGCGCAATACAAGAATGCCAACAAGAGGGGCATCCAAATACTACGAAAACAAAAGCCAAAGCCACACCCCCAAGGAAACATCCAATAAGGCAGTTGGATGAAATAGTACAAAGAACTCAGAAAACGATATTCAGAGGACTTACAATGTAAGGCTCAACTTACCTAATCAGCAATTGTCTAGGTAAGTTGGTGTGTGAAGTTACTTTTTTATTTTTTTCCACCAATTTAATTAAAATGTCTCAATTTTTTTTTTTTTTTGCTCGGCTAAAATGTCTCAATTATTTCATTAAATTGGTACAAAGTTCTAAAGATTATGTAGGGGAAGTACTTTATTGTGTATCCAAGATGTAGCACATAACGTTGATCGTACGTAACGGCCGGATTGGAATGAAGCAGATATATGACAATTCCATTACAACAATGAATACACCGTTTATACATATGGCTGATTTTCAATCACGAAAGTTGGAGATTGAAAGAACTTAGAATTTCTCTAAGCTTAATGGAAAATTCTCGTGATTAAAGCGATTAATGATTATCTTTGATAACACAATCACATACTCGTAGTTAATTCAAATAGTAACGTAAAACGATCAATTACAGTAGCTCTTGCTTTGCTTTGCTTAAATGGAGATGCTTGTAATTACCACATGATATATGATCTTTGATAAAACAATCAAATACTGACAGTTAATATAAATATTCATAACTTTGCCGTTCAAAAAGATGAAAAAATATGAATATTCATATCTTCGCCGTTGAAAAAGAAGAAAAATTATGAATATTCATAACGGCGTCTAATTGTAGTAAATTAATCATGCCATAGTAATGACAAAGTAAATTTTTTCATACACTGGGATTCCAATTTATCGTGTGTTAGGAACAATATAAACTCTGTAACCCAGTCTTCTGTACACGAATGTGCAAAGTTGACTAACATGGGTAAATTTTATCCTCAACACGAATGTGCAAAGTTGGCTAACATGGGTAAATTTTATCCTCAAAATTTGACCCATTTTCTTCCTTAGCAAAGAGTACGCAATAAACCTCGTATGTTTTCGATCTAAAATAGTAAGTGAAATCTCGAGTTTTTTTCTTCTTCCTCTGTCTCTCCATCCCTTTGGCACAGTTCACAATGGTCACATGGATTTTCTTAGGGGGCTTTCCTAATTAATGATCTATGATAACGCACTTGGGAAAACGGTAATTATTTCGTATATGGAAAATTTCAAAATAGCATCTGACCTTTCATACAAATTACGCATAGGTACCTGACCTTTTAATATTATCAAACAAATACCTGACTTATTGAAAAACCGATCAATATTTTACCCGCCGTTAACTTTCCATCCAAAAACATATAGAAATACTGAAATGGCCTACACCTGGCCATTTGGAGGGAAATCAATATACATTTTGGGGAAAAAACACATTACTCTACTGATTTCTCTCGCCAAAACCCACCTGTGGGGCCATGGAGTTCCAATAGTTTGTTATGGGATAATGCTTATAAGACTTCATCTTGATTATTGAATCTGTTTGTTTTTGTTGAACTGATTATTATACATTTGGGGGATCAAACTTGTGTGCCATTTTTTCAGCAGAGCTTGAGATGATGTGAGGCAAATGAATGAAAACAAGGAAATGTTTGGGGATTTTGGAACATCCCCATTCCACTTAACTTTTTCTATAATTTTTAGTTTTGTTCTTATTTGAATTTTTTTTTGTGTGTCTCAGTTTTGCGCCTCACTTTTTTTGTTTTCTAATTCATCTCGTCAAGAAAAATCAAAAAAAAATTAAAAAAAAGTATACATATACCCAAAATTTTTGGGAAATTGTTAATTTTGTTTGACTTAAAAGTGGTTATTTCCTAAAATATTTGGGTAAAAGTAAAGAATATATATACTTTTCCGATTCGTCTTGTTGAGAGAATCAATAAGTCACAAAAGATTGACGCAAAACTAACAAACGCAAAAAAGAAAAAGAAAAACTAAGCTAAAAGTTATAGAAAAAGTAAAAATAATTGTTATTGGAATTCCATGGCCCCACAGGTGGGTTTTGGCGGGAGAAATTAGTAGAGTAATGTATTTTGGTTTCCCTCCAAATGGCCAGGTGTAGGCCATTACAACATTTTCATCTGTTTTTGGATGGAAAGTTAACAATGGGTGAAAACTTGATGAGTTTTTAAATAGGTCGGGTGTTTTTTTATAATATTAAAAGGTCAGGTCCCTATACGTGATTTGTATTAAAGGTCAGGTGCTATTTTAAAATTTTCCCTTTCGTATATTATCAAAGATTTTATAGCATTTTATAAGGAAACTAAACATAATTAACACATGCGCAGTTAATGATAGGAAATAGATTTTGATACTGTAACGTCAATTTAGTTCTTGCTCTTGCGACTTATATAAACCTTTGTGACACAATCATATTTTCATGCGCACCTCAAAAATAAAAAAAAATTGGAATGACGGCAATCATCTTTTTGATCTGTAGATATTTTTCTTTCCGCTCAGAAAATATTTTTTCAACCAAAAGTTTTGATAGAAATCTTTAAAATTTTCTTCTCCGTCTATTCCTTGTCTCATAAATCCAGTATAAAATGGTCTTGTCGAATTTGTTGCTGCGTGGGTCTTCCTTTCTTTTTTCATCAAGTATTTCTTCTCGATAAGAGAATGGTTGTTGATCATGTTATATCATCTCGAAATCAAGTGGCCCCTCTATTTGAATTTTGTATTTTACCCATTAAAGTTGCTTTATTCAACACAGCTAGCCATAAAAACAAGGGTTATTTTGAATGCTTACAGCAGTGTACCTTCTGTTTTAGGTATTGTACACCGAGGCAATTAAGTGCATTGCTTGGGCAAAACGAAAATTAATGAAAAGGAAAAGATCGCTAACCTGAACTATATAAACTGTGACTAATCTTTTGATGTGCACTTAAAAAGGAGAACAGGAAGAGATGGCTCATTTTCAGTTTGTTGATTTTGCTATCTGGATCATGGGTGGGTCGCTTTTCCTAAAAGTGGTTTCGAAAGATTTCTGCATTCCAAGGCGTGCGAAATTGGCTGTCATTCGTGCTTTATCGATGAGTGATGTTGGTGCATGCCTGTGGCTCTGAAAATGTGTAACTTTGGTTCGATCGAATTGAAATAAGGAGATTGTTTTGTTCTAAAATATTTGTTTTGTTTTAACTTGTTCTGCATGTGTAATTCCTTTCTATGTTTTTCCCATTTTTTTCCAAATACACTTGAAAACAGTCCAGCAAAAACCAAAAAACAAAGTGGAAGAGGAACAGGACATAAGGGAACATCACATACATCGACATAAATTTCGAATCAAGATCCTCGTATAATTTCTCATGTGAATCAAAACATGACTAATGATGGTCTTAATTTAAGATGGAGAATGATTAGCAAAGCCTAACATAATTATCTGAGTACATATATATGGCGGTTCTGGAGTCTTGTGAAGATCATCCAAGCAAAAGAGTTGGACGAACAATTGCATTATGTAACACCGGCTGAGCCTTCAAATCATGGCCTAAGCAAATGCGAGATGAAGGCAATTGCTGTGGCACAAGAAATTTGTCAAAGGATATCACGATCAAATGCGAGATGAAGGTAGTTCCATTTCTATTCAAGATCTAAGATGCCCATTCAAATATGCAAAGAAGTATTGAAGATCAACATTGAGGCTCTTCACAAAGAATATCCGGTACACCACCCTGGATGATGAACTACTGCAACTTCGAGGGGAGTTTAGGGTTGGACAAGCTTCGAGGAAGGAAACAGCAAAACTCTTGTCCAACGTAATTTTTGAGATAGCATCTCTAATCTCTTTTAACCCTCCTGGGTTCGGTGACACCAAGGACTGTAGAAAAAAGGTAGAGATGCTATCTCAAATATTACATCGGACAAGAGCTTTGTTATTTTCTTGCTCGAATTAAATTCATCTAGCCCTAAACTCCTGTCCAAGTTGGAGTGGCTACAATTCATCATCCAGGGTGGTGTACCGGATAATCTTTATGAAGAGCCTCAACGTTGACATCTTCGGTACTTCTTTACTTATTTGAATGGGCATGAATCATCTTAGGTGTTGAATAAAAATTAATAGAACTTCACCTCACATTCGATCGTGATATCCTTTGACAGATTTTTTGCGCCACAGCAATTGCCTTCATCTTGCATTTTCTCAGGCCATGATTTGAAGGCTCAGCCGGTGTTACTTAATGCAATTGTTCATTCTTTTGCTCAAATGATCTTCACAAGACTCTAAAACCGCCGTATATGTGTACTCAGATTATGTTAGGCTTTGCTTCCATCTTGAACCATCACTGAATTATTATTTTTTTGTTGACCAGTAATAGGATGGGAGGGGACGACCAGCGTAACAACTCCCCTTGAGCGTGACCATAGGGGCTCCCTACCCGCCAGTGGAACGTCTAGTTGAGCCATAGTTACTGTCCATGAGAACATGTCATCGCCATGGCACCACCTAGATACACGTTGGTGGGAGCACAAATTTCCTCAATCCCATGCCATTTGCACGACTCGAAACCGATCCATGCTTGTGGAAAGAGGGAAGCCCAACCAAGGAGGCTACCACTTTCGGTGGTTGAACCAACTCTGATTGATATGTAGAAAACGAAGGAATTTTGGAAAGAAACGAAGAGAGGTTTTAACTCCAAAATGAGTAACTTTTATAACTGAAGAGGGAGTAGGGGTTAATTTGGATTATTTTCTGAGTCATATGATGAGGGGATCGATATAAATATACACTCATATTAGCAACCACTTCCCATAAAATTAGGACGTACTCGATCAGAGATCAGAGATATCCTCAACTGCCTCCTAGTTAACCGAGCTAGTCAAATTAACAACCAAGTGATCAGCTTATCAAGGACTACCATTACTTAATTATCCTCATTCGATGGATCAACAGTCACTTGTTTGAGTCATCCAAATCAAACATCCATCAAGTTGACTCGGCAAAACTCAATCCCTTCAATCTCTCAACAAATTATATCACAACAGGACAATATGCCAACTGCCAAGTACTTTGAGGTAAAAACGTTTGAGATTTGGTTTATCCACGGAGGAGCCATGAATAAGTCGTTTTCGGAGCTGCTCGATTTCAGCCGTTTGTTTTGGCTTTGGACGGTCTGGATTTTGAAAAAACTATTTACGCGAAGAGTTAAACTTTTGATTTTAAAAAAATGATTCGTTGGAAGAGTTTAACTCTTCGCACGAATAGTTTTTTTTTTTTAAATCTAAGCCATTCAATACACTTTGGACGCACGCAATTTAGCTCCGTAAATATTTATTCATGGAAAGATCTATAATAAAGTTTTTCTCTTCAGGCATTTCTTTCTCTGCCAAACAAACAAAAGGCCCACTCCTTTTGCCTCATCGATCAACGATTGCCCCACCAAAAGCCCACCTCGATCTCAAATTTCATCACCAAAATTAAAAGACCGATCATATACAAGGGTTTTGAATATGATTTCATTTTTGGCTCATCGATCACTTATTGTTATTTAGTTCAAAGTCAGTCTTACATGATTTTCGAGATTTGAAAAAACGTCAAATCTTACTCCACTTTTTAGATTGTGAAACAGCTTTAATTTGTTCTATTTTGATGGACGATCAATCTTGAAAAATACTAGATTCTTACGTTGATAGATCTTGTATTACATTTGAACAAATTACCTACACAAATTCATAATGCAAACACATCCTAAATGAAATTGTTGGAAAACATGTGGCTTAATTTTTGTGTTAAAGAAAAAAATGTGTGATTATGATTGTTTAAGTAGTATAGTTTTTGTTTGTCATTCGTTAAACATAATCTACTCTATTCTATGAGACTATGGGATGGAAATGGGTGGTTATGGAAATCAAACCTTGCCAAGTCCATGGGAGTATAAGGGAGGCACCAACTGCGCGCATTTCACTCCACTTGCAAGTAGCATAGATTAGAAATGAATTTTGTTCTAGAATTATATTCCGTCCGTATCATTCTAGAATTATATTCCGTCCGTATCATTCCAACGACCCATTTTCATACCTCAAGACATGCTTGCCTGGTCCAAGTGTTGGGAAACCGAATCCCCAAGACCCAGTAATGACGCGTACAGATTAGACAATAAATATTGTAAAACCCTATAAAGCGGAATTAGGGTTCTACCTCAACTCCCTGCGACACGAACGCTGGTTGAACTTGTTATAGCACGTCTTGCTATAAACCACGAATACTGCTCGACCGTACCTTACGATCTTCTACCGTATTCCCCACACGTCTGGAACACGAACCGAGTGTGGACTCTTTCGTGATCTTTTTGCTCTCTCTAAGCTTGCCTCTATTTACTGAATAATAGAAAAACCTCTATCTGACCTAGAGAGCATAACGTGTATATATAGGGCTACGATAGGGACCTAAGGAGTAATAAGTCTGGGCTCCCAGTGTAAATAAGAAAATATAATCCCACCAGGATTCTATTTCTTATTTCACTAATTATAATTCACCCCACTACAGAATTATAATTGCACTCCCGTCCTTATCTCAATTATATCACGAGCTCCATGATATTAAATACTTATTAATCTCCCCACGTTAAGATTACAAATACCCGTTGATTAAAATAAATTACTAACAATCTCCCACTTAATCAACATCTTAACTTGAGACTATCCGCTTAACTTATTCGATATGTCGGATACAAAATCCACCTGCAGGGTTTGACATATTCGAAACTTATAAGCTTACTCAAGGGGTATCATCAATCCCTATTGGGACGTGGATTCCATTAATAATTAATAGTTGTCATATACATAATGTTGCGACCCAACTCACCGAGACTATTGACCGTATAAAGATCTCACTCTTTAATGAATCAAAGTTGACAACATTAAATATACACCTCTAATAATTATTTTATGGATTAAGAGCATAAGCATTCATAATAACCATGAGATTCCAATTGTCTTATAAAGTTAGTATAAAGACAATTACCTCAATGCGGTCCCGTTCAATACACACAAAGTGTACTAGTACAATGAGTTAGAACTAGACCGTTCCCTGTAGTCAAGACAGACCTACTAAACATTGTACTACAGTCCTACCGATAGTGTGTCCAATTCCATCTAAGACTATGAACCATAACTTATATTCTACAAGAACCGATGATCCAATCTTCTGTGTGCAAGCCGTACTCTACACACTGGATTATCTACTATGTAGAATAAAGGACACACATGCACAACATACACAAATATCATGCAAATATTGCCCATAAAAGATTCTCATCAAAAATGGATAAAACTGATTAACAAATAGCAATCAAATATTAATCCATTACACAAAAGCATAACTTTTAGTATAACTTTCTAACAAACTCCCACTAAGACTCAAAACCATACTTCCACGCATCTCACTTCCATTCCCTTTACGTGACTATAGCTTGTAAGCTATTCGTAAAAGGATCTGCTAGGTTGTTTACCAATGCGATCTTGGATATAGTTACATCACTTCACTAAACGATCTCTCGAAACAGATGATACTTACGCTCGACGTGTTTTCCTTCTTATGAGTCAATGGCTCCTTAGAGTTAGCAATTCAATCACTATTGTCACAATAGATGTAAAAGCTAATTGCACTAAAGGAATCACTTCTAGATCCATTAAGAAGTTTCCAAGCCAAAACGGCATCTTTGGTTGCTTAAGAAGCTACCACATACTCGGCCTCCATGGTGGAATCAATCAATGCACGATTGCTTGATACTCCTCCAACTTATGGCTCTACCACTTAAGGTAAACACATATCCCGAGGTAGACTTTCTGGAATCCCTATCTGACATAAAGTCTGAGTCTGTGTATCCATGAGGTACCAGACTATCTGACTGGAATACTAACATATGATCTCTAGTTCTTTTCAGATACTTGAGTATATGTTTCACTGCAGTCCAATGTTCTTGCTCAGGATTAGACTGAAATCTACTAACCATGCCAACGGCAAAGCAAATATCAGGTCTAGTACACAACATAGCATACATAAGGCTTCCTACTGCCGAGGCATAAGGAACTGCCTTCATTTTCTCTATCTCCTCAGGTGTTTTAGGACACTGATCTTTGGATAGGTTGATTCCATGCCTAAAAGGGGAACCCTTTCTTGGAATCCTGCATGCTAAAACGGGCAAGAATGGCATCGATATAAGTAGCTTGTGATAAGCCCAACATCCTCTTCTTGCGATCTCGTATAAGCTTAATCCCTAGGATGTGACCGGCTTCTCCCAAGTCCTTCATTTCGAATTGGCCGGATAACCACACTTTCACTGAAGACAACACTCCCACATCGTTTCCGATGAGCAGGATATCATCAACATATAGTACTAGAAACACCACCACTTTTCCGTTGCACTTCTTGTACACACATGACTCATCCGGACATTGATCAAAACCAAAAGACTTGATTGCTTGATCAAAATGGATGTTCCAAGATCTAGATGCCTGCTTAAGCCCATAAATAGACTTTTTGAGCTTGCACAACCTATGCTCTTAACCTTTTGCTATGAATCCATCTGGTTCCACTATGTGAATGCGTTCATCCAAATTTCCATTAAAGAATGCAGATTCCACAGCCTTTTGTCAAAAATATGCATCTTTATCTTCTGATTCCTCATTGTAGTTGCAGGGTTCAGCATGTTGTTCTTCAGGGATCATATCATAAGATTCTCCCAAGAACGTATACCGATTGGGTAGGACAACAACCCTCCCACTACGATGAGGTACCAGTGTGTCAACAACTCTTTCTTGTAGTGTAACCTCCGGTTCTATTGGTGTTAAAGAAGTCTTTATCGGTCCATCTCCTTTCAATTTCTTTAGAACAATCTTGTTTCTGGGTTTATGGTCTATTTCATAATCCTTCACTAAGTATCGAGCATTGGAGCTAACAATGACCTTCTAATTCTTAGGACTATAAAATAATCCACATTTCGTTCTTCTAAGGTACCCCACAAACAGACAAACTTATGTCCTTGATTCCAATTTATCTGCGTTCCCATTTAGCAATTGTGCTGGACTACCCCAAACCCGAACATGTTACAGACTAGGTTTGCGCCCAGTCCACAGTTCTATGGGTGTAGATGGTACTGACTTAGATGGTACCAAGTTAAGAATGTACATTACTGTTTCTAGTGCATGTCCCCAAAACGAAATTGATAAAACTGAATAACTCATCATTGATCTCACCATATCTATAAGAGTCATATTCCTTCTTTCTGCTAAACCATTTTGATGTGGATACTTGGTGCTAATAACTGGGATGTAATCCCTTCAGTTAACAAGTACTCCCTAAACTCTCCCAAGAGGTATTCGCCACCACGATCAGATCGCAGTGTCTTACGACATTTACCTAGATGCTTCACCGTTTCCGCCCTATACTCCCTGAATTTCTCAAAGTATTCGGACTTACGGTGCATCAAATAAATGTATCCAAACATTGAGTAATTATCAATCAAAGTGATGAAATACTCAAAATCACCTCTTGCTTGGACATTCATGGGTCCACACAAATCAGAATGAACCAATTTCAATGGCTCTTTGGCTCTGTAACCTTTTACTGATAAAAAAGTCTTTTGGTCATCTTACATTCTAAATAGGATTCACAGACTAGAAGTTCCTCAACTTCCAATGAACCTAAAGGTTCATCCCGACTAGTCTAAAAAACCTATTCAGACTAATATGACCAAGGCATAAGTGCCAAAGATACATTTGGTTCAATTTAGAAGGCTCATTTCTCTTACAAGGCATATCATTAGTGTCATTCAATTTATGCAGTTGAACGGTAGGAAATATAGGATTAATAAAGTAGAGATTATCCACCAATGAACCAGAATAGATAAAACGTTTATTTAACTTAATAACCACAAAGTTACTAAAATAAACCAAATATCCATCTTTAATCAACTTAGAAACTGAAAACCAAGTTTCTTCTAAGTATGAGAACATAAAGACAATCTCTCAAAATTAAACTCCTATTATTACTAAAATTTAAAATAACATTTCCTACTACAACTGCTGCCACTCTAGTAGCATTACCCATGTGTAGATAAATCTCTCCATCACTGAGCCTTCTGGTTTCCTGGAACCCATGCAATAAATTGCAAATATGATTAGTGGTTCACGTATCTACACACCAGGTACTGGCAGATGACACCACTAAACATGATTCAACGACTAGTGAAAAGATGTATCTTGATTATTCACTTTATTGAGATAGAATAGATATTCATTCTTCCAGTGTTCTTGATGCTTGTAGTGAAAACACTTGCCCGTAGGCTTTTTCACTCCACCTTGAGGCGCATGAACTGCCTCCACAACCTTTTTCTGAGTTTTGTTCTGCTCCTTCTGGCCTTTCGGCTTAGAAGTAGAAGCCTTCTCTGCCACTAACACTGATGGTGGTTTCTTCACAACCAAAAGACCCTCAGCTGCTTGGAGTTCCTTAAGAAGTTCCGCCAAAGATAAATGCATTTGTTCATAGAATAAGTCAGGCGAAACTGCTTAAAACTCTCAGACTGCAATGAGTTAAGAATGAAATCGATCTGGGTTTCCCCATCAATTTCAGTTCTAAGGATCTCTAGTTCATTAAGAAGAGCTATCATCTTTAGAACATGATCCCTAATTGGGGTCCCTTCAACATGGGCGATACTCACCAATTTTTTATGAAATTTTACTTTCTGTTCTATGGCATTCTTATCAGGTCTAGGAGGGCATACCTCAGACAGCACAAAAATTGTGCCCCTCAGCAGTTAACACAATATCCAAGTTCCTTTTTCAGTCAATATAATTCGATCCAGTAAGTTTATTTTCTTTGAGAATAATGACAAGTGGATTGAAAAAATCCATTTTTGAATCTGAGAATCACATAACAACAATTATGAAGGGCAATACAAACTTTGAATTTCATTTTAATATTGGTTCTCTCAACCACATGTTAAAAGAAAAACATTGGCAACCCTACACACCGTAAAAAGCATGCCTCGATGGGAAGTCTCTACTCTTTATCATTTGTGTAGATAGGCACAACCTTTTAATTTTACTATCTAGACACTATACCGTGCCAAGCAAAATTAAATAGCCAATATAGTTTCGGTCCTATAAATAATAATAGTGACTCAGATGGTGAGGATACTATTATTTACAGCTAAGTGTATACCATTACCTAGCCCCATAACCCATTGTTCCGTTATGAATTACCTCAGATGGTGAAGTAATTCACACAACAATTATCATAGACCTATCCTTTAAGAAAGTTTGTACCGATGAGGCCATAATTAATTTTGCCCGATGGGGGGGAAGGTTCTAAAACCATCACATAAAATTAATTACATCATCTACATACTAGTAATGGAGACCGTGGGATTTAAAAAATAAACTCCCTCTCCCACTTAGTTATTTAAAAAAAATTTTGTGAGGGTTATCAAATTTTTCGAGTTTGCAAAAACTGTGATCTAGGTCAAAGCCAATTATCACCATGTTGTCTCAATATGGTAAACTATCACATATGCAAACATTATGGAAACACAAATAATAAGGAAACACAAGACTAAGAATCCAGCTATTATGGTCAAAGATGCAATCCTTGAGTAACAAGGAATCCTCCAAACTTGAAATCCTTAAGCAATAAGGAGTCCTTCCAAACTTGAAATCCTTCAACTATCCTTGTGTAGAAGGTTTAGATACTTTGAATCAATTAAGGAAACCAAAATCCAACCGTGCTTAAGCAGGAAAATTCGGATTTGACATATTCCCGCGTAAACTGCACAGCCTTCAGTATTTTGGCCATATCTTCCTCATCCGACCTCCAATTGAAGTGATTCAAATTGGGTTGGATTCCAAATTCAATTATCTACAACTTTCGTGAAGAACAGACTTCCTAATTCCAACATTTACTGGGTCGAAACAGCCCTGCAATCAGACCCTACGAATCTGGAAAAAAAATCTGTTGCAAGCCAAAAACTTGTATCTTTTGTATCTACCATCTTCGATCTCCGAATAACCGTCGAATGCTATTACAATCGAAGAAACATACAAACATTGATCTTATGCCTCCATTGGAGTTCACATGCTACGTTAATTATTACAACCACGAAAAATAATCGTGGCACCCAATAAATAACACATGCTACGTTAATTATTACAACCACGAAAAATAATCGTGGTACCCAATAAATAACAATAACCACGAAATAAATTATCGTGGGATCCAATCACATAAAATCAACAAAAATTATATGAGACCATAATAGCTGGGTAAGAACGCTGCAAAACAGGGTTAGCACAGTTCTACATTCTACCCTCTATAACCTACGGACAACATGGCCTGTTTAATCCATACGCGTGATTACGGCCTGCTCTGATACCACTGTTGGGAAACCGAATCCCCAAGACCCAGTAATGACGCGTACAGATTAGACAATAAATATTGTAAAACCCTATAAAGCGGAATTAGTGTTCTACCTCAACTCCCTGCGACACGAACGCTGGTTGAACTTGTTATAGCACGTCTTGCTATAAACCACGAATACTGCTCGACCGTACCTTACGATCTTCTACCGTATTCCCCACACGTCTGGAACACGAACCGAGTGTGGACTCTTTCGTGATCTTTTTGCTCTCTCTAAGCTTGCCTCTATTTACTGAATAATAGAAAAACCTCTATCTGACCTAGAGAGCATAACGTGTATATATAGGGCTACGATAGGGACCTAAGGAGTAATAAGTCTGGGCTCCCAGTGTAAATAAGAAAACATAATCCCACCAGGATTCTATTTCTTATTTCACTAATTATAATTCACCCCACTACAGAATTATAATTGCACTCCCGTCCTTATCTCAATTATATCACGAGCTCCATGATATTAAATACTTATTAATCTCCCCACGTTAAGATTACAAATACCCGTTGATTAAAATAAATTACTAACACCAAGCCCATGGGTAGTGTGGCTGTCCCGGCGGACCCAAGTCTAAGCCTGGCTTTTCCGGCCTGGATCAGTCTTCATTCTGGACAAGTCAACAGCCCTCAGCTGTCGGTATGAATACCACCGAGGCCGAACCTTGAAACCGAGCCTATAACCGAGCCTATAAGCCCATTTCCCATTTAAAGGTTCGACCATTCCAGGCGGACTTTGGGGTTGGATCCGGCCTTCAGTCGAACGTAATGACCGTGACCGAACCGTCATATTCGACCCGCTACAATGATCTCATATAACACCACCACATGATGATGGTTACTTTGAATATTAATGTGTGACGATTAATTATAGTATATAGGTTAATTGGTTTGCTTAAACTGAAGTACCTGCAATTAGAATGTGGTGTGGGCACTTTCATAATTAAAACACAAACAACGATAGCTAATACGATTTTTTTTTGTTTTTTGCTTGGCAGTCAATACGAATATTCACCGCGACGCCAAATGGTAACAACAATTGAAGGGAAAATTAACACAATTAATCACTCCTTGGTAAGTAAATATTCCGTCATAATGCGCTTACGGTTATTGCATTCCGGGACTAAATAGTCTTGCTAGATTTTGTTTGGCTCTATGATTTGGTTCATATTTTCTGATGCTGTCCTTGTGGTATAGGTCATAATTTAGGTTAAATGTTAAATCTCATGGGATTTTGAAGATCTAGGCCACACTACCTCATAGAGCACAAGAGCAAAAACACCTATGACTACCATGTCCTATTCGAATCCTCTTTCACAACTTAAATTTAGAATGACTTTAGATTAAAGATTTGGGAATTAAGTTGGTGTGTAGAATTACTCTTCTATCCTTCCCCCAAAGAAAAACCATGCTTTCCCACATGTTGGGTGTTAATCAGGCTGCCTCTCACGTCGGGAGTTTTCATTGTTGTGTGCCTATGTATAATGGTCCTCCACCACCTACTTAGTCAGCAATTGCCTCGGTGAGTTAGATTGTGAAATTACGCTTCTACCCTTCTTTAAAAAAATTTGGGAATAACCAAAAAAAACAAAAACAAAACTATGGGAATCATTGAATTACTAATTTAATTTAATCTTTTCCTCAGCTTTCCAACTTCTTGTTTTTCCCGATCTTTCCCCTAATCCAATCCGAAACATCTCAATTGAGGACTCGGGGAGGTGCTGTGCAGTGCACCAAAACGACGTCATTTTGGCACACTATTGTGTATTCCTTTTTCAGCTAACAAGGCCTCGTTTGGTTCCCAGCTTTCTCTCTCGAACAGAAATGATGATTCGCACTCTTCTTTCTCATCTGCCTCTTCAACCAAATCTCAAATCTGGTCCTAAACTATACTTCGTAGGAGAACACCTCATCTTTAGCCTTTTTCGCATTATCGTCAGTAAAATTAGAATCAAGAAAAAAAATGTAAACAAACTCTAATTTTTCTCTTTGTATTTGTACGTACACAGGTCTATATCACATGAAAAATACAGGATTTGAAAATTTTAAAAATAAAACTAGACAACGTCGTGATGTTCTCTTCATCTTCCTCTTGGGACAGAAAAATTGAGTGCTTATGTACGTTCAGAAATGGGGTCAGGGAGATGGGGTATCTGTACAACTTTCATTTGGAAACTTACATGGAAAGGAGACGTAAATGGCTTAGTATGCAAAATCAATATGTTATTAGAAACAATCTGTATGTATATATTTATACAAATTTGAAGTCTGATACCTATTTTAGAGCATGAAATTAGTAAAATTTGAATTATGACACTTAATTTGAACTTGAATTCTTGCACCTAGTTTCACTAACCGATTCCATGATTAATTTTGGGAAAAAAACCGAAATGGTCCCTGTAGTTAAGTGTTTGTTTCAACTTGGTCCCTGTAGTTATAAGTGGCTCGATTTACACTCGGTACTTTCCATTTTGTTTCAATTTAGTCCAATTGTTAACTGCCTTTAGTCTGCCGTTGGTCCTTTTAAATAAAGACAAAAATAAGCTAATAAGCCAATTTTTTCGTCTTTATTTAAAAAAATTGGATTTCGATGGTAATTTTTTGCTTTTTAGGTTCCTCTCATCATGACGAAACAATAATCCCCAAAAAATTGACAAAAAATTAACAAATGCGAAAAAAAATTTTGAATAAGGACAAAAAAATAAGTCACTTGTCTTATTTAGCCGATCAACCCTTGAGTTTATGTAATATTCTGACTTTTGGACATGGTTCTTTATCATGTTGTGACTTTTGGATCTATATCATGTTGTAACTTTTGGACATGGTTCTATATGCGTTTTCAATACTATGCCGAAAAATAACGCATCTCAGTATTTGTCTACAAGTTGAATAGGTAGACAATACCAGTGGTTATGTTGTCTCATGGCTGATCATGAAAATGTTGAATTGGAGGGCAACTTTTTATAGAAAACTATAACCAAATTTCTTCTCAGGTGCCTGCTTATCAACGGAGAATGAAAGAATGAGTTGTGTTTTGGTTCAGAGGTATATTAGGTAGGCTTGTGCAAAAAATTCGCTTACGCGCAGACCCGACCCGACCCAAAGGGTCTCGGGTAGGGGTCGAACATGTGGTTCGAATGGGTACGGGTTCATTTTCTGTTAAAAAACAGATTTCGGTTCGGGGTCCGGGTTGGTGTGTTTCTGACCCGCCCTGCCCCGACCAATTCATAAAGATTAATTTAGTTTTTGATCGGACATTCGGACTTGACGTAAAGAATCGGGCTCGCGAACGGTTCTTACCCCTTTTCGGTTCGGTTTGTGGGTCCAAAACATTGGTTACCCCGACATGTCTGGTCAGGGGTCAAACCCGGCCCGCCCAACCCATGCACACCCCTCATAATTAGGGCAAGAGGGGACTGAGAAAATTATTGTTTTAACCCCAAAAAATGGGGCCATTTGATTTGCCGTTAAAAGGACTAACGGCGGACTAATGGCGGTTAGTAATTGGACCAAGTTTGAACAAAATAGAAAGTACATAGTGTAAATCAAGCCAATTTCAACTACAGGGACTAAGTTGACACAAACGTACACTTAACTACAGGGACCATTTAAGTTTTTTCCCCATTAATTTTTGCTATTTTTTGCGTTGAATTTCCAAAAGAAAATGATTCCTTATCTCATCCAGTGATTCCATGATTTGGATATCATCGATCGTATAAGCTATAACGGTTAACTATATGGGGTTTAATATGTTAGCTTAAACATACGGCAGCATCTGTAATTGCCACCTGATGATCTTTGTTAAAAACAATCAACGGTACAAATATTCGCATAGCTAATTGTAGTAATATTAATTCTAAGGAAAAATAAACATATCTAATTAGGCCATACCCAATTCATATCGAAGTAAATATCCTGTGACATTGTTTGTGGCTTCGGTTTATCACGTTCCTGGACTATATAAACTAACCGATTGGGCGCGCCAATCCGTACATGCACCTAAAACACACACGTGCGAATGCGGTTACTTTTAACGTTTGGTCCGATGGTTTTCAAGTCCTTGTCTGATCGAGCAAGGAGTACGAAACAAATCACGTAGGTTTTCTTTGTCAGACTATGTGAAATCCTCGATTGATCGATCGAGCTTTTCTTTTCTTCCTCCAACTCTATCTCGTCATTGGTACAGTTCACTCCATGGTCTCATCAAGAAATTCCTACACGAGATTGAAGAGAGTGGTTGTTGTTCATGACATATCGTCGAGTGACTAATTAATTGGCCAGGTAAGCAGTACTATTTGTACAGCGAGGAATGCATTTAATGCATTATGTAAGGCAAAAGAAACCGAGGTCTATATAAACCTCTCTGGATATGCACTCGATGGAGAAAAAACAGAAGAGGAGGAGCTAAGTGAGCACAATGGTTTACAGTCATTTGGTGGATCTTGTTGCCTTTATGATGGGTGGTCCGTTTGTTTTCGATGCGTTAGCGAAGGGTTTTTGCATCCCGGGGCGAGAAATGGCGGCCAAGGTTCGCGTTTTATTGAAGACGACGAAGAGTGATGGTGGTGCCTGTTACTCGAACCAATTGTAATTTGCTTTCACCTTAAAATTCAGAGTGTGTTGAGATCAATGATTTATTATTGGAAAGAAATACTATATTGAAAGAGATATCATTGGAATTTGCTCAATTTTGTCCCTCATCTTACCATTGTCGTCTTCTTCTTCTTCTTTTTTTTAACTTTCATCAAATTCAATCAGAGGACACCGTTTGAATACAAAAATCACTCAAAGATTGATAGCAACTAGCTAGCAAACTTTTTACAGGCCAAGCTCGTATTTCAAAATTACCCTTGTTACATTGGTGGCACTTAGTCCCACCATTCTCTTTCAGGTTGTTCATTTTGAATGCCCGTAATCTCAAGAATCGGAGACCATCTGATGACCTAGTCAATATAGGGGTGTGGTGATTATTCGAACAGTTGGTTTCCCTAATTAGTGGTTCAGATTCATTGTAAAATTTTACCGGTCAAAGTAGAATTAACAAACATATCTGAATTATTGATTGTCTAGATGAACGGTTCGGATTGTACACTACGGGGTACTGTGATTGATTCAAATACAAGTAAAGTAATTAATACGGGTAACCTCGTTATTGATTTAAATCTTTGGATTATTAGTTCAGAAATTCTATTAATCCAAAAAACATTTTTTTTGAGAAAATTCATTACCGTGGATATGTAGTTTGTTAGGAAGGCTGCATGCGTTGGATGTGTGAATGGACTTGTAAAATAGGAAATGTAACTAATTGAGATTTTTCACTTTCCTCAAAATGGGGCCCACACTACGCGAGAATGATTCATACAGTGCTACCAACAGCCAAGTAATAGTAAAACAAAGATGCTAATTTATAGAGGCAAAACAAATGGCAAAAAAACTACTACAATAATTACATGAAGAAGCTAATTTAATTCCTTATTTATTTTCTTTCTCATTCATCATCGATTAAACGTTTCCCAATCTTCTTAACCGCGTGTAGCTGTACCGACGTTATCAGGCCATTCATGTCCTTGACGTTCCGGGCGTTGCGTAGTTCGAGTCCAGACGAGGTAGTAGTTCTTGGGCCGCAGGTAGTTATCGATGTTGAATGGTGGGGTGTGGCTGCTATGGTGGTTGGGGATCAGATTCGTAGTCTTTACTGTGGTGCCAATGATGGTTGCAGTCCTAGTCGACAGTTTGGGCTACTGGGGTGTGTGTTGATCTGTTGTTTTTTATAGGTTTTTTTTGGATTGTTGCTGTTTTTGGTTCCTTGTGGATGTTGTTCTCACTCCTTGCGGGTAGGGTTGTTTTTCCTCATCTGATGAACTCTATGTGAGTTCTTCGAGACTCGTTGTAATTCTGTGGCTCAATACGTGGCTAAGAATTTTGTGTGAGAGAGTAGTTTCGATCGGTGAAATGCTCTTTCCCTCTATTGTAATGGTTTCTTCTCTACAATGGAAATCTTCTAAACTTTGACCCAAAAAAAAAAACGGATTCCCAGACCAAATGCGGGCAAGCATTTTTTTTTGGCTCGGTAATGGAAATTTTATTAAGGATGGGTTTGGATTAAAAAGTTGAGTGACTTATTTTTTTATCCTTATTCAAAATTTTTTGCATTTGTTTTTGCGTCAAACTTTTGTGACTTATTGATTCGTCTCGACAAGAAGAATCAGAAAAGTAAAACATTTTGATCGAAATTCATAATTTTTTGAATAAAAATAAAAATAAGTCAATAAGTCAGTTTTTTTTAACTTGTTCTTGTCTTTTTGAAACAAATTAGAAATTTTAATTAAAAAAAATTTACTTTTCCGATTCCTCTCACCGAAACGAATCAATAAGTCACAAAAATTTAACGCAAAACTAACAAATGCAAAATTTTTTTGAATAAAGACAAAAAAAAAAAAATTACTATTCCACTTTTAAAATCAAATGAAACCTAATTTCGATACAGGTACAATGAGATGGGGATAAGGATTGGCGAGAGCGCAATACAACAATGCCAACAAGAGGGGCATCCAAATACTACGAAAACAAAAGCCAAAGCCACACCCCCAAGGAAACATCCAATAAGGCAGTTGGATGAAACAGTACAAAGAAATCAGAAAACGATGTACAGAGGACTTAGAGTGTGAGGCTCAATCACTTACTTAGTGAGCAATTGCCCAGATAAGTTGGTACGTAGAGTTACTCTTCTATCCTTCCTAAAAAAAATAATATTGTGGAATAACTACGAAACAAAACTATGGTAATCATTGAATTACTAATTTAATATAATCTTTTCCTCAGCTTTCCAACTTCTTGTTTTTCCTAAGCTTTCCCCTAATCCAATCCGAAACATCTTAATTGAAACGTCCAATTGGTTTGCATACATTTTCTACGATAACAGGAGTGTCCAAGATCTCTCGAAGGATAACCATCTCACGAGTATTCTGGAATCCAATCCGAAACATCTTAATTCAAACGTCCTATTAGCTTGCATACATTTTCTACCATAACAAGAGTGTCCATAATCTCTCATTTGAATAACCATTTTGTGAGTGATTTTTCAATGATTATGGAGCACCGCCACGTACTGCTCTAGGAGCCTCCACCACCATACGTTTACATAGGGTTCATACACTATGTTTTGGGGTCCATGTAGATGTTTTGTGCATATATGGTTGATGCCCTTGAAGAACCACGTGACTGTCCTCAAAGAACAAGCACTATTTTTTCCTTTTACACAAGCCGAACTGATCATATCCCAAACAAAATTGCCCTTAGTACTTTTTTTTTTTTAATGGCAAAAATAAAAGTGATCTATAGCTCGAAAAAGGATACATCAAAAAAAAAAAAAGGAGAAGGCCAAACTGCTACAGAGAAAATCGAGTAAGGATAGTTAATTCGAATATTCGAGACGGCTAATTGTAGTAATATATCATAAGGGCAAAATAAACGTAATCAGCCAGATTACAATGGAGTAAATATTATCGCATTCCAGAGCTATTTAAACTCTTGAAATCGTATCTTTTCTGCTAAGTCCCGAAGCTGGTTATCATAGGCTTGATCCAGATATCTTCTTGAGAAAGAGTACATAATCAAAATCTTATTGTTCTTTCAATCAGAAATTTTCGAATTCCTCTATTTTTTATCTTCTTTTTCTTCCCGGCCGGATCAGCTCGTTTCATCGGGGTTTATTTTCTTCTTACTCTATTCCCACATTAATGATGGTCTCACTGCTTTTTAATTTGGTTCCTCAACAAATTCGATATGACAGAAGAATGGTTGTTGTCTATGGCATATCATCTAAGTGAGTGAGACATGTTGATTTCATTTTCCCGTTCAAAAAAAGGAAAAATGTGATTTAGTGAGATATATTTATTTTAACCTAGTGGGCCCTCTCTGTCTGCATAAGTTTAATTGCTTCATTACAAACAAACAATTATAAAAGCAAATTTATTGAATGATTACAGCCTAACAGGTATGCATCCCCTGTTACAGGCCAAGTACAGCAATTTGGCTAGTTAATGCCTGACTTGGGGAAGAAAAAACCAAGTGCTATTTAATCCGTGACGCAATCTATTGTATTTCACGAAGAAAGAGCAGACCAAAAGATGGTTTACAGTAATTTTGTCAATCTCGTTGTCTCAATTATGGGCGGTCCGCTTTCGCTCAGTTTGTTCGTTAAAGATTTCTGCATTCCAGGCCAAGAAGCGGTTGTTGCTCATGTTTCATCAACAAGTGATGGTGATACCCATTTTTTTTAAGCAAATGTAATTTGGATAAAGCAAATTGAAATAAAGAGCTTGTGTAGCTCCAGCTTAAGTTTGCTATTGTTATGTCCTGTAGTTTGGTTATTTGATTATTTGCTGTCCTTGTGCTAGAATCTATTTAGAGATTATTTTAGTACTTAATAAGTTTGGATCTTGGTTTTAATAAAATGATTTTTACCAAAAAAAAAAGGGTCCAAATCTTCGGTTTATAAAGTTATGAACCTTACAAGTTGAAGTATCCATGTAATGATCCCTCATGTGACGCAAAACTGAATCGATCATGAATTTTTTTGACGAACCGCATAGTTTATTTCCTATGTCTCAATGCGTTTAATGTCTTTGCAGAGAGTCAATTCCATTGGAAATCAATATCTAGTTAACAACTATATACGGCACAAGTGAAATTCCAAGCTTGGCTTTTTTTTTCCTTATATTTCTATCCTTTAAGTTTTTACTTGTAAAATATGAGAAGAAATATTTTACTGACCTCAATGATAAAATTATACAATAAGGTCTCTATTTATACAAGAGGAGAGAGCCTAATTATGGAAGGGAATTATCTCAATTATTATAAAACCGTAATCAATCACAATCTCAATATCACGATATGATCACGATATTATTTTGTATATGCATTTATTCTAACATTAGTTTCAATAACTTTTGTCGTTATTCAACTTAATTTCAATAAATTTTGGTACTTCTTCAATTGGCCAAGATTAATTTAAATAATCTAATTTTTCAGGAATTTTTTTTTTAAATTTTGACCTTTTGTGGTTTAATTATTTGCTATCATAATTCATATTCTTTACTTAATTTAATATTTCTGATGACAAGGAATTGAAAAGAACGTATACTCCAATTCGATAAATGTAAGCTTGCTAATAAAGTTTAATTTCATTACGAAGTTTGTGACTTCGCGACGACTCTGTGTTATTCGATGTAAATGTTAATATATTGGCAGCTCACAACTCCCTCAACCGCCACTCTTCTCCACCTCCTTCCGCCCTTCCTCCGTCGTCTCTCCGCTGGCGCCCCCCACCACAACCACATCATAAATCCTCCCCTCTCTCCTCAACCAACATTTCTTCTGAAATTGTTTGTACCCAAAATGACCGTCCAATAAAAGCGTGCCACATTACGGGTATTTGGTAACAAAAGGGAGCAGCCAGGAATTTTTCCTATGCCAAGTAGCTGTGGCTATAGCAACTTGGTTTCCGGATATGTGGAGTTCGGAATGCAAAGATTGTGGTTTGATTGTCTCCCTGAAATCATGGTTTGGTAAACTGCATGCCAAGCATGGCAGTTGTTGGTTACAAAAATGGTGCATGATTTCAAGCTCCACGGATGTTGTGCACCATGATCCTAAGAATTGGGTGATAACCGCCCACGGCCGTCTATAAAAGCAAGAAACGGAGAAGACAAAAGCCCTCCAACACAACTTCAAGCTCGTACTTCAATTATCTTTCTTTTGGCATCGGCCACACTATATTTATTTTTCTGCACTTTCAATTTTGGCAATTTCGTATAGTTGCTTGTAATTTTTATTATTTCCGACGAAGGCGATCCCGAGCATTTCCATTTTAACAGCGTTCTTTATGTTTGAGCACAGCACTCTCTACTTCTTGTACATCGCTTGAGAACATTATGATTCGAGTCCTCTTTGTTGAGGAAAAAAGAACCGTCATCAGTACAGTAGATTCCGCGCACAAGCCTAGACGTTAGTTTCGCCTTTTTTAGGGAAACAGAAACGTCTCCATTACACTCTCAACACAAGGCACCACTAGTGGTGCCAAAAGAAACACCCCCATTCCAATCACAACCAAAAACGGTGGTAACTGTCTTGAAATTTACCGAAACTCGAAATCACTGTGAAAATTCCAGTCCCTATAGTTATGACACACATCACAACAAACCCACCTCCCAAACTCCTAAACACCCCATTATTCGCACAGCGGGCGATTGGTGTGCCGAAAACACGTACAACCAGAGGAGATATAGAGTTTAGCAAGAGGTAAGCTTTGGCTGTTCCGATAGAGGAAAAAGAAGATGGGAAAAAAACACTCACCAAATCCGTATAGATTTCAGCACTTAACCCTATGTAGCTAGTGGTCAACCCCACGGCCACGTGGTGGTCGAAGGGGAAGCTATTTATAGTTATCATGTAACATACCGTTTTGATCCAACAAACGCTGTTTTCAGACAAATTTGCTCTTGATTTGTCTGGAAACAGCATTTGTTGGATCAAAATCGTCTGTTACATGATAATTACAAGCAACTTCCCCTTTGACCGCTACATGGCCGTGGGGTTGACCACTAGCTAAATAGGGTTAAGTGCTGAAATCTATACGGATTTGGTGAGTGCATGTGTTTTTTCCCATCTTCTTCTTCTTCTCCTATCGGAACAGCCAAAGCTTACCTCTTGTTGAACTCTGTATCTCCTCTGTTTGTATATCTTTTCAGCGCACCAATCCCACGGTGTGTGAATAATGGGGTGTCTAGGAGATTGGGAGGTGGGTTTGTTGTGATGTTTGTCATAACTAAAGGGATGGAATTTTTACAGTGATTTCGAGTTTCGGTAAAATTTCAAGACGGTTACCACCATTTGTGGTTGTGATTGGAATGGGGGTGTTTCTTTTGGCACCACCAGTGGTGCCTTGTGTTGAGAATGTAATGGAGACGTTTCGTTTTCCTCCTTTTTTTTTTTTTGTGGTTGTGATTGGAATGGGGGTGTTTCTTTCGGCACCACTGTTGCCTTTGGTTGAGAATGTAATGGAGATCTTCTTAAATTCGATCACCCATTCTTTGCTTTTGGTCTATTGTTCGTCTGGAAGAAGAAATGACAAAATGAAAACTTGACTCTTGTGATAGGAAATATGTACAAGAATTCTCTAATTTTAGGACCTCGCGCCAAAATGCCTCTTTCTTTCTTTCTTTCTTTCCTGTCTGTTTTAAGCGGCATAGAAAACTTCACGCAGAATGAAGTAAGAATTTACAGCAACAAGGGGGGTGGCAAGATTGTGGGGTTGTTGTTCCACCAGTACTCGCCCAGCATGCCGTGGTTGGCAACGGATTCCATTTTAGTTTGAGAAGAAGATCTTCATTTACTTCAACGACATTTCCGACCAACACAGCCAGGAGGAAGAGCTCTACAAAGACTACAGCCTGAGCCCCAACGTAAGGGAGTCACTGTCCGGCTCGTTGTTTTCCTCTTCCCCCGTCGCCACTACCCATCCGATTTTTGCCAGTTACTGCTTTCCGCCGCCAACGGTGTTCTTCAAGTATAAAGGAAACATAAAATTATTTTGTCCAGACTACCACAATTATTTCATCGGCAATATTTCTCAAGTTCATAAATTGCTCGACTTCATCGGCATTAAAGACAAAGCTCGGCCAGATGTCCAGCCACAATTTCCTCAAGTTTGATTTCTATTGTGTTCAATCAGATTTATGTAGGAGTAATAATGTTGTGCTTGCTTAGCAGAAAAAAATAATGTTCAATTTGATTTTGATTACTTTTTTTGGTTTTTTTTCAATTTTTGTTTGTGTGTGTATTTTTTATGAGAACCGTATATTTTTCTATGAAAACTGTATTTTGTTCATGAGAAGTGTCAATGAGAATTGTGCATTGTCTATGAGAACTGTGTATTTTTTAGGAAGACGAAAAAAAAATCAGATTGATGTCAGTTTGGATGTTGCAGTTCATACCAAGTTGATCCAATTGATGAAGTCTGGCCTCAATCTGATTTTTTTCCGTCCAGTTTGGCTGACAGACATTATCAATTAGACCAACTTGATATGAAAACCAAACTTGAATGTCAAAAGAGTTACAATTGATACTTGGAGGACGAAAATGAGACTTGGGTGAAATTAGGAGGACCATTTCTACACCCTTCGAACCATATCTATTTGTCTCGCCCGCCCCCTCTAAGAATTTCACCCACAGAAAGACCTCCTTATGCAATATTGATTCTACTAATCTGCTTGGGCGTATGCATCTAGTCGTGGTCTTGCTAGAGTACTTGATAACTCAAGTTGGCAGCAGGAAGGAAAGTTTGATGCTGATATGGCTACTCATGATGCCTTGGAGTTTTGTTTGGAGTTAATTGGTTCTTCTTCCTCTGTTTTTCCTTCTTTCTTTTCATTCATCTTTTCGCTGGATGTGTTCTCCTTTTGGTCTCATCTTTTGTCTCATCATGTTTTGACTACGAAGCTTGCGCGTGGTTTGTTCTCGATGAACCATTTGTTGAGTTTTCTAATAAATTTTGTAGCTGATCAAAATAAAAAAGAATTCTTTTATTATTCTCCAATTTGTACAAGCCAAATGTGGTATATTAGGATTCACGCTATTATTTCGATGATCAAAAGACTCTTTTTTTTCTTGGATGATCTACATGTTGGACTCTACAAATCCACGGGTATTAATTGTATCATTAGAATGAGATTCATGGTAAACTCCACTAGCCTCCTCTCAAGTTTCCTCAAGTTCATTTCGGGGATTAATTAGAAAGAAGCCGTATCCACAGAAAGTGACCTAATTCAAGTGATTAGTATTTCCAACCAACCCAACAAACACCTCACTAGCTACCAACAACCCCCAAAAAAGCCTCATCTTATTGTCACTCTCTCATCATCACCAAATCCAAGTGGATTGTATCTACGTTTGCAAGATGTAGTAAGTAATATAAAGTCTTCAACCCTCATTTTTGGGGATTAAAAAATAAATAAAGGAAAATCAAAGGTTAGAAGTACAAGGGGCAAGCAGAAGAAGAAGATAGTTATTGTCTCCATCTGTAGTTTAAGCTAAAAGAAAATTCTAAAATCAAATAATAGTGAGTGTGTGAATGTGTATTAAATGGTATAAAAAGTACACAGAAATACGTATTTTCCTTGTCTTCTTATATGCTTATCATCAGCCTAGTAGACTGACAATAGCAAGACCGTAAACTAAAAACAAAACGAAGAGGGGGAAAATATGAAAAATGAGTACAATAGATCTTTCTGTTTATTTGATATAAAGGGTGAAGTTACTTACCATAAACTCTCGGGGGAAAGAAATAAAGGTTCAATTTTCCTCTACCTTGGTCTATTTAGAAATGAAATCATCTGCGTCCATCTATCCTATAGCGAGTATGTTTAGAGCCCGTTAAGTTGCTTATATTTTAAGAAGATTTCTAAAACAGGGCCTTAGTCCACATGACGCCCTCTCTTTCTGGTAGAGAAACTAAAAAATAAAATTGCATCACTCAGCTACGTACACCTCGATCTCCTATCCATTCGACAACCTACTTCCTCCAACCTCATTTTTTACCTTTTTCTTCTTGTCCAAAAACGAAGACAGTTGACCACCATTTGAATTTATTGATAAGGTGTTTTCATTAGAAAAAAAATACTAAAAACATATGCATTTTATCATCTCGTTTTCATTAACAAAAAAGTGTCAGCATTTTACCATCTCGTTTCCACTAACAAAAAAGTTGTCAACAAAAACTCTTTTTGCTATAGTAATTTTACTCACAAACCCATCAACAACTTAGGGGGTGTTTCTGGTAGTGAAAAATTTGTAGATTTTTATTTATGGTAGAAAAGTTGTTAGGTGTTTCCTATAGTGAATAAGTTGTTGAGATGCGGATGCTTTAACTAACTAATTGCATTTGCCAGTCCCCTGAAGGAGATGTCGTGGCCCGATTCGTGGGCTTTTTCTTGAAAAAAATTGAAAGGTTAGTGTTATTTCATAAATATGGGAAATTAATTTTCAAACTCCCTTTTTATTTTTTAGTGGTGAAAGTGTGGATATAAAAAAAGGAGAACGTGAAATTCAATTTTCATATATGTAAGTTACAAAAATGTCTTTACACGTAGATTATACTTTACAGAAAACATACTATAAAACGTAGAATAGAGGATCCTCTCTGTGAGGATCGTGTCAGGATTTTCATCCAAACTGTCCATCTCAGCAATCAATGATCCGGATATGTTTGTTATCTTTGACCGGCAAAAGTTAATTATTACCAGTCCAAGATAACAAACATATTCGGACTATTATATTGATTGTCAAGATGAACGATCCAAATCCCATAAAAATTCTCACTCGATCCTCACAGGGTAAATTCTCGTAGAAGATCTGGATCCCAGAATAGAAGGATATTTATGTTACTTTATGGAACACAAACAAAAATGTACTACTTAAATATCTTTTTCTGCCAGAGATTATAAAGAAAAGGTTAACAGTTCCACCTACATTCTGCTTTGCTACTCTGTTTTATAGATCTCATTTTATGTCGAAGTCAAATCAAACCAAATCAAATCGAGCATTTACGACATGAATCCAAACGTTCAAGCCGAATATTTAAATTCTTCGACTGAAACTCGAAAATATATATATACACACACATAAAAAATCTAGGTTGTTTAAGTTTGAAACTATTGTCTTCCCATTGAACAACACATGAGATTCCCTATCAAAATTTATATATTTTTTAAAAAGATGATGTGTTTCCTAGAGGCCCTACAGGGCTGTAGATCGATAGGAGTTCGGATTTAATTCAAACCGTCGGTGTTAAAATAGACGGTCAGATCGACCACCATATAGCTCTATGGTGCAAGCTGCACTACAAGATTTTCAAATTCCCCACGATGACGGGCGGTTCACAGCCTTCACTTTATTGAGGAAAATACCCTAATTAGGTGTTCACTTTTAAACACAGGAGGTAATTTCTCTCAATTATTTGTCGACCCTTTTGAAACTTATTTTGATGGTTGAAATTGTTGAATCACTACATGTGGGGCCCACTTTTAGGTTCCATACAAATAATCGAAATTGTTCATTAACTAGCGCATACCAGTGCCTAACAGGCATAGCTCGAAGAATTCGGTATTCGATATGGTTTCGAGTATCGTAAGTAAAAGCGTGAGCAAACTACCCAACCGTACCTAAAGGCCCGACGCAACTTGATATTGAGTTTTTAACAACTGAATCGTTCAAACCAATTAGAAGACATTTGTGAATCCTAATCATCAATTGTCCATGATAAACACAATTTTCAACAATTAAACACTACATCCAAGCATAGGATTTTCTGTTGCCTGGTCTTACCTAAATTAATTGTCCTTCTTACTATATACCAGCCTCACAAACAAACCTAAATCATCCCAAAAGTTGTTTTATGACATCCATGTTGTACGACATGCCAACCAAATCAAAACACTGATGGTTGCAATATTCTTAGTAATTTCTCCCAGCCGAAGAAACCATTATCGCAATAAAATCTAGTTAATATGATGATATCAAGTTCACAATCAACAATTACTTGTAGGAGTTTCTATGAGAACCTCATATTATCTATGGAATTCTTATTCTGTTATGGATTTTATAAAGAAACGGTGAGAGATTTGGATTCTTCAGTCCAAGAAATCAGCCTTTGCAGAGACATGGTTTTGAATTCTCTCAAAGATGGCCGACCCAAAAAATCAACTGTTGGGTTCAAAGAATTACTTTAGACCGTTAGATTTATGAATGTACATAAGATTTAAAAACCGAACTCGCTTATATTATATAGATAACGATCTTTGTGGTAAATATTTACCCCAAAACTATAAACTGTAAGATAATAAACCAAACATATCAAACCAGTACAAAAACAGGGTTACTGGGCTACATTACATGCTTTAATTATAACTATAATATAATACATTGGCGTAGAACAATTCGGAATCTCAAGGGAAATGTCAGAGGGAGAAGAAGCCTTTTAATTTTCTTTTTTTGATTTATTTGTTCTTTCCTCTTTCAATAATTATTGGAGGCTTTAATTTCACATAGCATAGTACTCCTAGTAGTACTAAGCAAGGAAATAAGAGAGCATAATTAAAAACAGAGGAAAAACAAACGTGGAGTACAAAGATGCGGCGCTTGACCTGTGAGACCCCCCTCCTCCTCCGTGTCCGGCTATGACTCCAGCACCACCACGTCTACCACTGCCTCCATGACCACCACCACCATGACCATGGGCCACTGCTGAAGTTGCCATTGTAGCAACCACTACGACAAGCACGAGAACAACTTTGGTTGCTGGTGACAAGGACAACTTCATCTCGGTAAACTCAAGCGACTGCCCTCTGGGATAGCTTTAGTATCGATAGGTTAACACTAACAGATTTCTCAACTGTGTTTGCCCGCAAAGATTTGTAGTAGTAATTTGGAATGTTCCCTTTTTCCTTTTCCCTTTTTAGTGTTCTTAGATTAGATTTGCAGAGGTCTTACCATACATATAAATAGAAGCAGATTGCCCATGCCTAAAGGCACTCTCGACATAAATTTCATATAATCTCGTAATTCGCGTGCATGAACACATTTGTCTCTAAATTCACATCAATGTTTCCATCTTCACAAAAATCAAAATCAAAATCTTTCCATGCCCAATAATAAATTCACATAAAGGTGCAACCCCCTCCCAAAAAAAAAAATAATAATAATAATAATAATAATCAAAAATCTAACCAGGAGAAAGGCAATTACTGGTATTTACCAAAAATTGAGAAAAGTAACGTAAAGTTTAGGAGAGAGAGATATTTGGTAGAGAAAGTAGTGATTAAGTTTTTGTTTTTCCCCAGATCGTACGGCTACAATTTGAACATGAAGTAATCAAACGACCGTAGAGATTGCTCTCGTTTGTATGCCTAGATATTTTCAAAAGATTCTGCTCTAGTATTATATATATATATATATAGACACACACATACATACACTAGCGGATGTCCATGCCTAAAGGTACGTCCAAAAGAAGTACAATCCCAACTTAAATAAGTTGTCTCCTCATAAAGATATAGAAGATTCCATTATTTGAATTTTGTCTACTACTAGTACCTATTCTACTAAGTCAGCTTGGGAAGCCCTACGTTCCAAAGCCCTTGATGTTGGTTGGTGGCCCATGGTTTGGTATAAAAAAACATGTCCCAAGGTGGTCCTTTATTTTATGGCTAGCTATTCTTGGGAGACTCTCTACCAGGGATAGGTTGCATAATTGGGGATTATATATAGTTACTGTGTGTTGTGCTGTGGCGGAGTGAAATCACATTCCCACTTGTTTTTTGATTGCCCTTTCTCTTCTTCTGTTTGGTTACGGGTCAGAACTTGTTGTGGCCTTCCATCCCATGCTTGGGATCTTAATTCTAAAGCTCAATGGGGTTCTTTATTTGGCAAGGGAGATTCTATGAGAATCATCCTGTTTAAACTATGTTTAGCAGTTTCTGTTTACTATCTTTGGAAGGAACGGAATGGTCAGATTTATCTTCAAGTGGGTCATGAATCCACTGGAGTTGAGAAGTTAATTCTAGATAAGGTTAAGAGTTGTGCTACTTTTTGGAAACACGAGCTCAAAACCCCCAGCAATCTCAGAGTTTGTTGCGAGTGGAGAATATCAGATTCAATTTTTTTGTAATTTTTTGTTTTTTTTTTTTTTGTTTTTTTTTTTTTGTTTTGGCTAGGCTATTGCCTTTCTTGATGTATCTAGTTGGATTTGGCTATTTTCTTTCTCAAGGTTTTCCTTGAGGTTATGGGCTTGGACCCTTTTATAAAATTCTACTTTCTCCACACACAAAAAAAAAAAAAAAAAAGAGTTGTACCCGTCTAGTATAACCTACTCTCTGACTCACTTTAAAAAGCTCATGCCAAGGTAGAGAGATAAATTTAAAAAAAAAAAAAAGCAATAATTTATAGGTTAATTATCAACCCTCTTGAAATAATATCAACTTAAAATGGAAAAAACCAAACAGTAATAAATTGGAAAGAAAAGTGTATATATTATCACAACAGTAAGTCAAAGTATAACTTAAGGACACTCTCTTAATCAAACAGCTAGGATCTTAGCTTGAAGGGGATCAATGGCTGTAGAAGTGCTCATATTTGTATGTGTAGACAAAAACCGCAATATTCTATTATATAGATTTTAGAATAATTTTTCAAGTGGCCCTACAAAAATCAACTCAATTGAATATGTGTAAGTTGTTGATCTAATTTTAAAACTTTTCATTCAGAATTCAAGATCTAAATTATCTTGCAGCGCCTGTTTAGAAGTGCATTCATTAAAAAAATTTATCTTGATTGGACATCAATAGGCATCATATATAATAGTTCATACTTCAAAACAATCTTTGTGTTTGGATACCTATCGTTGTCCAACCAACATAATTTTTCTTAGTAAATGATCATTTCAACAAGCCCTACAATGTCTGCAGTTCAAATCAAATAATATCGAGCACGCAACTGTCTAATATTTTTTAAATATTCATTTAGATTTTGGGATCCTAAATTCGATCAGAATGAGAAATTGAAAAATTAAATTAAATACTTGCAATTATTTGATTGAACTGTTTTTTTTACCCCTACAAAATCAATCGAACAATTTTTCTAAAGTTATTGAATGGCTCAATTTTTTGTATAGGATTCCGAAGTGGGTCCCACAAAGCCATCAATTTCCTAGAACAAAGAATAGCTCAAATTGACTATTTGTGCTATTTTTTATTGATTTCTCTTGAAGTACTATTTATATTAGACCGGGTCAAATTTAATTTTTTGGGTTAATTGTTCGTCTTGTTGTGAGGAATCAAAAAGGTATAGAAATGTAAAACGAAAGTTAAGTAGGAAAGTCTTTAGCGTCTTGTGTGAAGTTTTTTCTACTTTGGTCTATATTATTATATTTTTTTTTATTCGCCTCGCCATATCCAACAATGTGACGATGTACTGTAATAATTATAATAAAAAAATGTAAGAAAAAGTTAAATAATACCGACTATCTTTAACAAAAAAAAAAATAATTTAGACCAGAGGAACCAAACTTTCTTTTTCCTTTGTACAGAAAGGGAACCAAACTCTCTTCCTTCGATTTCAAGAAAAAAATTTGACTACTTTACATGAAATATAGAATAAAGTTAAAAAAAACTGCTAAGCAAATGAGTGAACAAGATGTGAAACCCAACAGGCCCTAGTTCATTCTTGCTTCGATTTCAAGAGAAAATTTGACTATTTTATTTAATCTATTATATAAAAAAAATTATATTCAAGTAATTATGATAAACTAAAATTTCAAAATGATATAAAATATCATTGAGTACGGACCAGACAAGGAATGTCTTCCAATCGTCAAACATAGATTATTTTTTAAGCTACTCGCGTGTTAAAATTAGACAAGGCCTAGTTTTTTCAAAAGTGCTAAAAGTACTAAATGAGCTTTTTTTCATCATCATAGGGATTTTTTCCTTCACAAAATACAAAGAAAAAAAACAGCCTCTCTAGTTCTTTTAACACTTTTGAGAAATTATGCGTAAGTTGACAGACATAATAAAATTTTGAAAGAGTATTGAGAGTTATTGAGCTGTCGATAAACTTAACAAAAAAGTAGAATTTTTTTTTATCTACTAACCAAAAAGTAGAATGAACAGTATTCTAATAATAAACTTCTTACATTTTACGATATATTTTCACACTACGATGCACTTTTTAAACATTTGAATACATTTTTTCCAATTTTAACAAGAGCCTACTATGTTATAAAAAAAATAAGCTGCTTATTTTTTAAAAAAATTTCTGGAACTTGGCCTGATTCTTTTTTTTTTTTTTTTTTTGGGACATGAGCCTGATTCTTCTTGTCATCTCAAAAAATAAAAAGAAATGGGACCCAACTTGACCGTCCGGTTTATAGGGACAGGGTCACAGGAGAGAATATGCTTTGATGTCAAATTCCTCCTCCCCGTGCTCCCTCCCTCACTCCCATATCCCCAAACCCTCCTCCATTGACAAACTTCCAACTCTCTCTCTCTCTCTCTCTCTCTCTCTCTCTCTCTATCATGAACAAGCCACCTACATCCCCCTCCATTTCTCCATCCATAATAACTCCGTCCCTCTCTCCCCATCTAACAAAATGGGTTCATTTTCCCCCTTCGCTAATCCCCAAATTGAAACCCAAGTTCGAACCCTTCCCACCCCCAGCCAAGCTTTTATTGACACACACACACACACAGATATACATATATATCTATCTTGGTTTGATTTCAAAAATAAATTTAGACTCTTTTTGGAACTCAAGGGAAAGAAAAGGGAAAATTTTAAAAAAAAAATCCCTTCTATTGTTTGGTTGAATAAGAAAGAGAAAAAAAAATAAAAATTTCTTGAATAGTAAATTTTTTCACCTATTTCCTCTCATTTTAAATTTCTTTTCCTTGAACTCCAAACGAAGCCTTAACTATTTTTCTTAATCTATAATGTAAGTATATAGAAACTTTCAGATTATTGTTGTTAATAGTAATACTCTAAAATTAACGGTTATAAGGCTATGTTCTGTTAAGATTCTTATTTTGTAACTACTTATTTTTTGCGTTACGAGACCTGTTATTCTCTCACAATACATCAAAATCAATTCAAAAAATAAAATCACTTATTTCTTAGTGGAACAGAACCTAATTTCACTTTCCGTCACGTCAAAATTGTCTCTTCTGAAAAGATGTGCAATTTTTAATAAAAAGTAAGATAGAGATTGTCCTTTATTCTTTATTTAAAGAATAACGTACTTTCGTATATGCTTTCTTCTTTGTGAGTTCTTCTATCAAAAATTAAATGGACTTTCATAAAGCTAAACAAAATGACTTAGATGTCGCTCTAGTTTTTTTGTTAACCTTCTTTTTTAAAAATAAGGTAGTTTGAAACTCAAAAATTATGTGTATACGCAAATAATTTTCTACCGATATGAATCTTATTTGACAGATTTTATTGAGATCTTTTAAACGGTATAAGAAAATCGAAAATTTATTTTTCATTTTCATTAGATTTGAGTTTGAAATTACCCTCTTTTTTTGAAAGAAGATTTAAAAAGTTAGCAGAACGGGACCTAAAAACACAAACTATAATACACTTACACACCTTAATACACTTTTCACATATTTTAATACATTTTTCAACCTTAACAAAAGTCCGTTGGGCTCTTTTTAGCATTTTCTTTGGTTTTTACATACCAAATTATCTTAATTAATATTTTAACTTGATGCAAAGATATTTTAAAAGTATGCGCGAAAGTACCTTCTTCTTTTTTATTAAAAACTATGAATCTTTTCATAGAATACAAGTATCTTTCCTTTGACGGAGAAACAAATAATGTTATGGACCCCACCAAAATATGTGAAAGAAAAGTTATTGGGACACCAACGGGCGCTACACCCAACATTTTTTCAACCTTTATTTTTTTATTACAAAAGTATGCATTTTTCCCTAGAATATTACTCCCTCCATCCTTTCTTAAATGTTCACTACGATTTTGCGGGTCATTTCTAATTACATATATCTCTCGATGTATATATTGCTAAAAATATACAATATGAGTCTTGTTTAATAGATATAATTATTCCTATAAGACAATGATTTTAAAAATATAAAATATAATATATGTTGACAGATATAAGCCACTAAAAATGACATACAGAATCGTAGTGGACACTTAGAGCATCCGCATTGTAATAAGCAAATTATTATGGATAAGCAAACTTAACAACAATGCTCAAAAAATACCCCACATTGTAATAAGCAAAATTACAAGTCTTTTAGCAAATAACCAATTTCACTCATTCCATAATCAAACTTAACAACTTTTACCAATAATCAAAACTCAATAACCAAACTCAATAACTAAACTCAAAACTCAATAATTCAAAAACAGATCACATTGGAATCGTCTCATCGAGACGAATAATTTGGTGTAGTCGGGTGCGTGATTGGAATTCGTTTGCGATTGGACAAATGTGCATTGTGTATTATGGGGGTTTGTTTTGTTCGAGATGCAAAAATAACCAATGTAGAGATAGAAGTTGTTAAGTTTGATTATGAACTAAATGGATAATCAAATGCTGACGTGGCACATTTTGATTATTGATTTTGATTATTCCCATTGCGGATGCTCTTATAAAGGGGTAGAGAGAATATTAATTTTATTAATATTCAGGACCCACATAAATATGTGATAGAAAATTTATTGCAATGGCGGTGCACCTAATTATTCACGATGGAGGGTGTTCAAAAGCGACCCATACTCCAATGCACTTCAATTGTGTAGGTGTCTTAGTGTGCTCAAATAAAATTTCTTCACCGTGATCTATGTTGCTCAATTTATAGAGCTTGTTGAACTCTTTAAATCTACAATCATACCAAAAATCAAATTAATCGAATATCGATATCTGGATGATAAATATAAGTTTGTTCACAATACATTTTTTAAATCATACCAACCACCCACCCATTTTCATATACTTCATGTTACATGACCAATAAGCTAATGATATGAAATTAATTTAAATTTTTTTACGAATGATCTACCCAGCGTAATTTACAAATTAAACAGTTCAGATTACGATGATAAAATTTCGATTAAACACACCGATATGCCTTGCACTGACGCCGTAGTGCATTGCATTGACACACTTCGGATCCCCTTGTCTTTATTTTAAGTAACGTCACTCTTGAGGTGACCCAAGTGAACCGTCCGGTTCTTCAAGTACAGTAGAGAATATGCTCCAATACTAAATTCCTCTTCCCACTGTTCCTTCTCTCCCACCCCCCAAAGCCTTCCCACCATTAACGACAACAAACCTTCAACTCTCACTCCAAACTGAAACACCCTTCTCTCTCTCTCCTCTCTCTCTCTTCCATGAGCAATCCACCATTTCCCCCCTCCATTTCTCTCCCCAGAACTCTCTCTTAAACAAAAACCCCAACAACAAAATGGGCTCACTCATCCCCTTCCCAGATCTCAATTCCTTCCCTGACCCCACCACCACCACCGCCACCGCCACTATAATCCCCAAATTAGAACCCAAGCTCGAGCCATTCGACGACCCACAGCCAGGCTTCACCCAACCCCTCAATTCCATACCAAACCCTAACCCCAACCACTCCCCTCAAACCCCACTCGACGAAACCAATGTCTACTCCGAATTCAACCGCATCTCCGAGCTCTTCCGCACCGCCTTCGCCAAGCAAAACGTCGACGTTCCGAATCCGAGCGCCGACGACGTTGTGGATCCCAACCCGCTCGCCATCGTGGCCGTACCCGACCAGAACAACCAGGTCGCCGTCGTTCCTCCGAAGCGGCGCCACCAGCCGAGGTCGTCGGAGCTGGTTAGGGTTTTGGATTTGGGGTTGGACGACCAGAGGTACTTTCGCGATTTGGTGAGGAAGACGAGGATGATCTACGACTCGCTGCGGGTCTTCGCGGAG
Source organism: Rhododendron simsii (assembly GCA_014282245.1). NCBI lineage: Eukaryota > Viridiplantae > Streptophyta > Magnoliopsida > Ericales > Ericaceae > Rhododendron > Rhododendron simsii. Next base: position 6,629,708 of record CM024961.1, on the reverse strand, counting down.
GAGAAGCGGCGGGCGCTGGGTCTGGAGCGGCGGACGGCGGCCCGGGGGGATCTGAAGGCGGCAACGGTGATGAGGGACCGGGGGCTGTGGCTGAACCGGGACAAGAGGATCGTGGGGTCCATACCGGGGGTTTACGTCGGAGACTTGTTCTTTTTCCGGATGGAGCTATGTGTTGTGGGGCTGCATGGGCAGTCTCAGGCCGGGATTGATTATGTCACGGCGAGCCATAGCTCCAACGGAGAGCCGATTGCTACCAGTGTTATTGTGTCAGGTGGGCCCAGAAAGTAATTACCCTCTCGAAATGTATATGTATCTGGGGGTTATATAAATCAGTTGAAATCTCGAGCTTGGTTTAAATCTGGACCATTCATTTCTCATTTCGGGTATTTGGGTAACTAGCATTGCTCGAAAACTTATCCAGGAAAATTTACGAAGTTTTAAAAATATGTTCGGGGTTAAAGGTTTCATAAGCATCCGAGTTGTTGCCCTCTGAAAATGTTTATATTTCTGGGGCTTATAAATGAGCTTAATTCTCGAGCTTGGTTTGAAAACTTACCGATGGAAATTTATTACGGTAAGGGTAAGGGGAAGGTGTTAGGCACCCCTCATTTCGGGTATTTTTGGGTACCTACCATTGCTTGAAAACTTATCGAGGAAAATTTACAAAGTTTTAAATATATGTTCGGGGTTAAAGGTTTTCGATAAGCATCCGAGTTGTTGCCCTCTGAAAATGTAAATATATATGGGGCTTATAAATGAGCATGATTCTCGAGCTTGGTTTCAAAACTTACCGATGGAAATTTATTAGGTTTTAAAAATATGTTTTGAGTTTGAAGTGTTTTTGATAAGTGGCAATTTAACGATAAAATGTTAACAAGGTTTAAAATAGATTTTTAAAGTCTGGCTTATTTATCTGGTGTGAAGTTTTTTTTATCACAGCAAAATCTGGAACTGATGCCTTTGAAGTTTAAAATTTTAGAGATATAGGCTGAACGTGCTACCAATGTGCTTCAAAATGTGTTTACACCGAATTTATTTATGTAATAAAAAATTAGTTTTCTAATGAGCTGAACACAGGCCTGAATTTGTTTAGATTGGGTGCCTCTTGAAAATTATTATTAACACTGGAAAATTAATTTATGATTCGGAAATGGTCAAGACTCAAGCTGCCTCTTGGAAATTTGTATTTCGTTTGGAGGCCCCTGGCCTTGTACATAGGAGCAAATCTTGTTGTCTTTTAGGTTTCTCATGCTTGATAAGGTGTAATCTAAGAGTTGTTTTTGGCATTTTACAAAATGCAGAAAGCTTTTTAGCAGTTAGAAAATAATTCACAGAAAATCGAATGCAGACATTGAGTTTGTGCTTATTTTTTAGTTGAGCAAGGAGGGAAAGTTTGTATTTGATAGTCGTCCTCACTAACAAACTTTTTTGGTCTGGCATTATAGGTGGCTACGAAGATGATGAAGATGCTGGCGATGTTATAATATATACGGGTCATGGGGGGCAGGACAAGACGCATTCGAGGCAATGCGCCCACCAGAAATTGGAGGGTGGGAATCTGGGACTGGAGCGGAGCATGCATTACGGGATTGAAGTGAGGGTGATTCGCGGGATGAGGTATGCAGGTTCGCCCAGTGGTAAAGTTTATGTTTATGATGGGTTATACAGGATTTTCTATTCATGGTTTGACGTGGGTAAGTCTGGTTTCGGAGTTTACAAGTTTAAACTCGTGAGAATGGAGAATCAACCTGAAATGGGTAGTTCTGTTCTGAGGTTAGCTAAGAGCCTTAGGACCGAACCGTTGTCTGTTAGACCGGTGGGCTATGTTAGTCTTGATATTTCAATGAATAAAGAAAATGTCCCAGTCTTATTGTATAATGATATTGATAGTGAGCATGATCCAATGTATTTTGAGTATATTGCGGCGGTCGTGTTTCCTCCTCATGTGTATCAAGGGGGTAATGGTAATGGGTGTGATTGCATTTCTGGGTGTACGGATGATTGTCTTTGTACCTCCAAAAATGGTGGGGAGTTCGCTTATGATCAAAACGGGATTCTCATAAGAGGGAAACCTTTGATATTTGAATGTGGTACTAATTGTCGTTGCCCCCCGAGCTGCCGTAATCGCGTGAGCCAAAATGGCGTGAGGAACAGATTTGAGGTTTTTAGGTCAAGGGAAACCGGTTGGGGAGTTAGGTCGCTAGACTTGATTCAAGCTGGTTCCTTTATTTGTGAATATGCTGGAGTAGTTCTCACTAGAGAGCAAGCACAACTTTTTACAATGAATGGAGATAGTTTGGTGTATCCGAACCGGTTTGCTGACAGATGGACTGAATGGGGGGATTTATCGCAAATATTTTCAGATTATGTGCGTCCAGAACATCCGTCGATTCCTCCTCTGGATTTTGCAATGGATGTTTCAAGAATGAGGAATGTTGCTTGTTACATAAGCCACAGTTCAAGTCCTAATGTTCTGGTGCAGCTTGTGCTATATGACCACAATAATCTATTGTTCCCACACATTATGCTATTCGCGATGGAGAACATCCCGCCCTTGAGAGAGCTCAGTATTGATTACGGGGTGGCTGATGAATGGACGGGGAAGCTTCGTATCTGTAACTAGCTGAATTTTGAGGAGTTGGTGCTTTTCTGTTTGTGGTGCAATGCAGTGTTCTGGGGTTGCAGTACACTGAGGTAAGCTCAAATTTCTTTGTAGGTAATTGTTCTTTTGAACTTCATAGTTATAGTTACACGAGCTTGTATGCATTATTCATTTATTTTATTTTATAAATGAATATTAATGTTGACAGAAAGGGCAAGAATCGGCCAAATTTGGCCTTTTATCCTTTATTTTGATGTAGACAAAAATGTGGGCCTTTTGATGAATTTAAATAGGGCAAGAAGTGGCCAAATATAGTCTTTACGCATTTTCGGTGCAAATACGCCGTTACGGAGAATGAATGACCTATCGGGGCCTCAGAGATTCTGGATACGATGGAACTTTTAATGCATTCACATAGATTGTCCTCTTTCATATTGTATCGGCCTTTCCATTACGTCTTGTCGGTCACTTATGTCTATTGAAGTCGAATTACAATTCAACCATGTAGGTTGAGCCAGGGATATTGTAATTGCCGTCCGTATACCTAGTGCTTATTCCGTTAGATTTATGTTGATATTGGGATGCATAAACCCTTCATTATCACCTTGAGAACTCCAACTTTTATGTCTAGCCTTCGATTTTGTTATATCCCGGAGGTAGCATTCGCCCCGTTTTATCTGGATATTTTTGATAAGTAGCATGCTTTCCTTCCATGGAGTCGTGTTCATGAAGTGTTGGGCTAGTGTGGCGGTGACACTAGCTGCCGTGGTAGAGTTAAAGTCCATGTAGTTGTTTGCCCATGGTTGTTTGTAGGTTCCAGGTGGGTGTTTATATAGCCTTAGAAGCTTCTCGTAGAATCCTTTTGTTTCTCTTGGATGAAGAGGCTTCTGCAGAGCTATTCAATTCTTCATGGTTGGTGTCGTGAAACACATTTTTGTCAGGAATCTAATCTAGTTTTGTGGGGCGTTGATTGCTTGAAACCTCACCAGGTTTAGTTCGAAAAACTTGACAAATATAACTTTCCCCAAGCTCTTAATTTATTTGGTTTGCACGATGTTACTTCATATATTAAGTGCAATGCTTTCTGGCAGTTATATTCTGGTGGCTTTATCAGTCCCCTCATCTGACTTATCTATTTTCTTTTCCATTAGTTGTAAAGCTACTCTGTATTTGTCTTGGGAAATGATTGATTGCTGTTGCCTTAAATGTCAATACTCAGACTTCTAGCATTGTAAAGCAAGTGTATTTATCGGCAAGCTGATACATCTATGGTATAGTTTTCGTAGAATCTTAGTCCTTGTGTATGATTTTCCATTTAGGCAAGCATTGCCTGGTTGCAAGGAGTTTGCTGGTGATATCATGTTGTCTCTTATTGCACAATTCCTAGAACTAGGATAAAGTTTTGCTTCTGAAAATATCTTCCTTTTTAGGAATGTATTTGAGATTTCATTCCTTTTATTTAGTCTGACCAGAAATCAAAAGTTGAATCCCCCCTTTAGTTTCAAGTAATGCATGCATGGTCTATGATATATAAAATCTCTATACCCAAGGTCCTAACGAAGCCTTTTTTGCAAGCGGCAAATCTGCATGAGTCACTTTCGATTTGCACGGAAAGGGAGTGAAGGAGAGAAATTGAGTTTTTGGTCAACGGATGCAAACAATTGTGATCATGAAGTATGTGTGGGGTAAACGGATGACATTAGCCAATTTTTTGTGAAGTTCATGAAATCAATGAGAATAAACATGGCTACAAGAAGAAGGCTACACAAGGATAAAGATACATGACACAAGTTTTAGTTTGATTAAGATGCATGATTTTATTTTGTTAAAATCGTGACTAAGAAATGTTATAGTTCTTAATTGGATGCATCATTAAAGGAAAATCATAGACTAAGAAAAGTTTGAGTTCTTAATTGGATGCATCATTAAAGAAAACATTTTCCTACTTCAATGTGAGTGCGGAGGAAACAATGAAAAGGTTCCTTGAAGTGGCTTTTGTTCGTACACGGATATCGGGTTTATGGAAAAGTTAAGGTGTTAGATTCTTTATTATTGTGGGGAATATTGTTTCGTAAATGCAGAGGAGAATTCTCTGTCGTTAGAAGTTGACAAATCTGCAATTGAAGTCTGGGTTGGCATTGGCAAAGCCGGAATTGCAAGAGCGTACTGTAGGGTTGCCAGTGGGAAGACAATGTTATTCAATTTTGCTTTTTCATGTGACATGGCTGAGTGATAATGGGAGGTTTTTCCAAAAACTTGACGATATTGGTTGCATACATGCATGCATGCGTATAGAGCACCTGTGGATTCTTTTGTGTGGTACCCTGTGGCCTTCATCTACACCCTTCTAGCTGGATTCTCAAGCTGTATGGATTGTTTTCGTAAAATATACTAAGAATTGCCCTAGCCTATTGCAACAAGCAACAAAATTAAAAATAATAATAATAACATGCATATTAATTCTGATGTTAGGGCTCATAATAGGTCATTGTTTTTGCATTTATATTACTGTAGTGCTACATGATATCGATTTTAAAACAACAATGACAAAAGAATACATATATTTTCTAACCCAAGCCATGAGAGCCCTCATGATCTCCTGCACATTGAAATACACCATATCATAAAGCTGACCGCATAACCAACAAGTTTGCAAGAACAAACCTCTGATGACAATAACTACTTAGAAAATCACCTAGATTAACACCCAAAGATCTAGGTAAGGAAAGAAAGAGAATGGTTCCAAAAAGAGAGAAATAATCTTCTTTCTCGGTGAGATCAATTACAGTCCAGTCCCTGCATTCACTTGTAAAATGCACTTAAGACCCAACTTGCACTGCATTATTGTGCCACAATCTGTTTAAAAGTTACTGAAATTTGGTAAGTGGGAAGAGGCAAGTTAAAAAGCTGGTTAAGCATTAGAATTATTTGATTTGACAAAAAACAAAGCGTCAAAGACCCATAATTATCATTAGGATCTCAAAAGTGGAATCAAAGGGTAACTGAAGAATAAGTTGTGAACCTCACAATTCGGAATTTTTATCAGTTAAGAACATTCAATATTCGATTTCATTCTTCTGTAAAACCATCTTCATGGGAAAAGACGATACCAATCAGGAGGCGTCAAAATCACCATATAAATTATAAAATGTGAGTTTCCTTTCCTATTAATTAGTAACATTCCTTTTAAAGGTTAATCACCATCAAATTGTGATAAATTCATGTGTGTTACTAAGCCAATTGGTCTACATACTTTTTTGTAGACCATCATGATGACTCTACTCCCTAAAACCATGAAAGGCAGTTTCTCTGTTCTTTCCATGACTTGCAATTCTTTTACCGCGTGGGTCACGCGGCACACATGTTAAATTCCTCCAAAATGACTACAATTTACATCTGACATTGGTAACTACCAAATCCAACAATTAAAATGCCTTGAAGTAAATGAGAAGACATCAATGAATATAAAAGAGGTGAATCTCAACATTTCAAGCCTTGAATGTTTTCCTCTTTCTTGTACTAAGATTAGTCTCCTATCCCCCAATGAGGTAAATAAGTAGTATTCCCTTCGTTGGAGTTCTCATAGGCGCGCCAAGGCGCACTCCCAACGCCTTGCTGACCCCCAGGCGAGGTGACTTGAAAAAGGCGAGCAAAAAGCGCAAAACAAACAACAAGGTGAGAAAAGCGACAATGCACAAAAAAGCACACATAACACCATTATTTTCAGAAATAAATATTTTTTTTGCATAGGTGCACCGCTCTTCAAAAAGACACACGCCTCGCCTTGCACCTCTCAGCTCAAGCCCAACAAGACTTTACGCCTTGGTGCACCTTTCGCCCCTGACAACTATGCTCTGTCCAAAATGTTGGTCCCTTTCGGAGAATCCAACTTTTTAAGAAAACACAATCATTACACTTCCAAATAAATGAATTTCAAAATTGCCCTTCTTTAGAAAATGTATGATTACTTTTTACACTTTAATTCATTTTTTTCTCTACTTTTGTGTTTGAATTTGAATATGGGAATGAAGAGTGAACGAGGATATAACTCAATTTTTTCTCCTTGTCTAGTTAAAATGGACAAGAATTTTGGGACATCCCAAAAAAGAAAGGTGGACCAACTTTTCGGGATGGAGGGAGTAGTTAAGAAAAAAGATGACAAATAAAATAGTGAGTGACCCATAGTGTCTTTGAGTGAGCTAAATGTAGAACAGAAGCAAGACCTTAGTTGCACGAAGCGAGGGCGAGGGAATGGAGGAACATCAAAGCTTCTCGTTTGGAGCACCGGGGGATCATTTAGGTGTAATTTATAGGGCCGAAGCTTGGCAGATCCAGCCAATTAATCAATTGCCAATCATAGAAGCTCCTAGCTTAGACGATCTCCCCATTTAAGAATTGGAGTCAATTGCAAATGTCTTCTTTCGAAATATAATCGAATCTTGTGTTCATACTAAGTATTTCGGTAAATTTCAGTCAAAGGGAATCTTTGATCTTCAAACCAGACTCCTAGTGTTGCGATTCATGGATATGAACAATGACTCCATTGTGTCTTCCCATTGGTTGATGGTGACTAGCGAAAGGGTGCAGTAGACTTGTCATTCGAACCTCTTCTCTTCCTCCTCACAAGGATATTGGTCAACCGAACTTTGTCTCCATTCGTGCTTCTTGCACAACGTCATCTCGTTCATAAACATTCACAACAGTGGCTTGTCTACCACATTCTTTGGTTCCGGCTCCTTCACGAACCTTCTTGAGGATTGGAACTCGAGCTCTGAAAAAAAAAATTACCAAAACCAAAGATATGACTCAAGACATAATGCCAAAAGAAATTCCCTACTCAAAGTTATAACTATATCAAATCTTCCTAGAATGTTGGCCTTCATATTATCAAATTGTTGGCATGCATATTCAATTAATAAACTATTTTAGAGTTTTCTTTATGTTCCTTACGTATTCATGGTGATCTATTTCTAATGGATTCAACCCGTAAGCTAGGACAAATCTAACAAAACACGCTATCGAATGATACCTTACCCCTCTGTTTACTAGAACAATAAGTTGTTCTTTACGCCTGCTAGGACTTACTCGTTGTGAAAATTACATTTTTGGGTTTATTATTTGGATGCTTCTTTCCCCTCGCGGTAAATATTTCATTAGTCTAAGTTTGATTTGCTTATGATGGGACATTGTCTCCTAGGCTTTTTAATCCTGCAGGGAAGTGATGCGTGCAATAAATGATTGATGCTTGTGAGGTTATCTTTGAAAGTTTTAAATCATCCCTTGTCTATCTGCCTTTAATTTTCCTAGAGACAAGATAGCTTTGGGTAGCAATGCTATGGGGAGGGGTAGACCTAAAATGACATTAGATGTTGGTGTGCGCAAAGATATGAGTATAATGGGTTTGTGGGAACAAGTAGCCATTGACAGAGCTCAATGGAGGAAAATGATTCATGTAGCTGACCCCAAGTGATTGGGACATAAGGCTCGGTTTTGTTTTTGTTTTTTTTTTGTGTTGGGGGGGTGGGGGGTGGGTGTGGTGTTTATTAGTTAGTGTGTGGTGTTTATTAGTTAGTGTCCCATGTTGAGAAGTTGTTTTGCGATCCATGAAAATTACCTCTTCCCTTTTACGTACTAATTCCGTAGGAGGCTTTACATTGTGTAACAACTTAGAATGATTAGTAAAGGAAGACTTCACTCATTAAAAGCCTTTTTACGGGGTATGATAGATATTGTAAAGGGAAACGAAGGATACGTGATGAGAAGGAAAATAATTACTTGTGATGCGTTTCTTCTTTATATGGTAACTTATTCTTTTCAAGATGTCAATTGATCTTCATGACGAAATCACTCACGTGTAAATATTTTTGCTTTGTAAAATGTGTCCTTAATCATGGATAACAACCTAAACCTTTTTTTCATTTGCTCGCTTTGATGTGTCCTGGCCCCATTTACACATCTTTATTCTCTTTAAAGCATCTAGAATTGTTATGCTATTGCTCAGCTTCCATTTCTTGGTGGGGCTTTGTTTGAGTACCATTAATCATTCATGTACTGGTAGAATATTTACCATTTATTTACACAACCTTCTCCAACCATTGGAAGTTCATTTATTGTGGTCGGGAAACATTTCATAACTTCCTGTTTTCTATGTGTAATTTTATTTAACAATCCAATACCTTGAAGCACTTTTGGAATCCAAGCAGTTGGCTTTCTTTGTTACAATATGGTTTTCATTGGTTTGACTAGAGTATTGTTGTACTCTAGCACTGATCTTATTAGCAAGTTCTCCAATAATATCTTCTTCGTTTAGTAAGTTGGATGCTTTTTGGGGTGATGCCATAGAGGAAAGACGAACCGCTATTATCTGTTGCTTAATTAGACGTATAATCCTTCGAAGGACAGGAATGGGCTTTCGAGTTTGACTTTATTCAATTGTTAAGTGTATTTTGTCAAACGGATATGAAGTGTGATCTGGAGGGGCTACATGTTTCCTCTTTGCGCCAAACTGTATGCTCTTAAACTATGGATAAAATACTTTTTAATGGGTCTTTTTTTTTTTTGTTCTCATTGTTATTTCTTGTTGCAAATTTGACAACTCAGAAATGGATTCCATGATGGAAACTGAACTAGTATTTAAGGTGTTTGTCTGTTTCCATGGGAAGCTATGTTTAACGTGGTTTATAAATGCCTTGTTCTCTTGGGCATCTGGTGCCAGAAATGATAGGGGCATTATTTCACCAAATAATAGTCCACACTCTTCTTCTTGGATGTCCTGAAGCTATTGTCCACACTCCACTGTCAAGGCGCCAAGTAGTTTTCTTTAAACTTTTTGCCCTGCATTCTGAAATGTTATAGTACTTTTAAAGACCCTTTGAATTACTATTTGTATTCTCAAGGTGACCATTTTATGCGCCTTCATTACTTTTGTAATGCATTTTTCTTGGCCCCATGAATCAGTAGGGTTATGTGTGTGTCTTTCAATTGGATGCTTGCTATGGTTTACGGCATTGTATGGGTTATCTGCTTTAGAAGTCTCAAGTAAAGTGCAATGGTCCAATGCATGGGAAGAAGCCATTTTGGTCTAATGTTTGATAATCATTTTTTGTTTATTAATATCTGTTTAGAATCTAATCAAATAAGTAGGCAGGTTATTTCATAAATGGATTGTCACAAAATTTTGGCATTGTGTTTGTCAGACTTGATCAATTCTCGTAAAGTAGAATATTGAACTCGGCAAAACAAGATTAATAAAAGTGAGCTGTTTAATGTGCGTCTAGGGTTCCTTGTTTCTCTCTCCCTTTCTCCCTTGCAGTTCTGCATCACATGGTCTTGATGGCGGTGAGACTGTTGGTTGTGTCCGTGTGGAATGTGAGTATCCACTATCCGTTTATCCTTTGCTTGATATTTGATTAAGTAGAACATGAGTTAGTTTAACAGAAAAGGCAGACGGGGTTAAATAAGGTGCTTAGCAGTTAGCACTGTATATTTTGGAGTACTACTAGTACTATTCAGGTGGAAGTTCTAACGTGGATTCTTGCGAGTTACAACAGTGGAGGTGGTATGAGAAATTTGATCTGTTGAGCAGCTTCAGAAGAGTCAGCAGAGGCCTGGAAATAGGGAAAATGACCGACAGGTACTACCTGCCTTAGACTATTCAAGAGTCATAAATATTCAATGGATATCCTTATGGATTTTGCCCAGAATGTTTTATGATGAGCAAATTCCTTATGAACTGACTACCTCCTGTTGTGGCTTAGGAGCCTTTGTTTGATGAAGTGGGAGCAGGTGCAGAGGAGGTAGAGGATATAGAAGAATTTAAGGTGGGAGTGCCCATAGGAGCTTGTATCCATAAAGATCAACATATAGAAACACTAAAATATTATTGTATTTGCAACTCGGTATCCGGCCCAATGGACCAACTAATCGAAGGGTCCAAATCCCACTATCCACTAGCGAGGGGCTTAATTGAAGGCAGGACAAAGCCTTGTATGGACTGGCCTAACACACGAATTGGTTGTGTGGGTGGGAGTCGAACCCCTTATTAGAGGCTTCTAGTTGCCTGGTGAATACCACTTCGCCAACCCGTAGGAAGTTTATTGTATCTTATCATTACTTCATATTTTCCTACTTAGGTTGCTTTTATTTTGTTTCTTTTGGGATTTATATGCTAGATAGGTTCTATCCTAGTTGCAAGCGTGCTCCTTTATTGGTAGAATGAGGTTTCTAGAAGATTTTGACTTCATAGTGCAGGAGCAAGCTTTTGGGGTAGATTTGCCACCTCGAAGGAGGGTCTTGCGTCAAAGCTAAGAACTCCCTTTGATGTACTAGTTAGAACAACTGAACATGCATGCAGTCTACAAGATGAAACATGGGATGAAATGTTGAAAAGTAATGGTTCTACCGCAAAGTTTGTCTATATAGAGATTTTCTTTTTCTTTTTCTTTTTCTTTTTCTTTTTCTTTTTCTTTTTTTCAGAACGTTCATCTAGCCTCCTTGAATTTATGCTCCCTGAAGTTAAAGTTATTTCAAAATTTGGGTTGTAATGATAATAATTATACACCTTTCCATTGGTCAATTGCGTACTTGTTAAGTTACCCCAAAGGTAAAAAAAAATTGTAAGGTTGTTGGAAATACAATGTAACCCCATCTTCAAAAGTTAAAACAGTCTCAGTTTGATGATTACAAAGTTGGAACAAGCACGCAGAGAGCACTGTACACCAGAGAGTTGTATGGTGTGTTTGTTGGTTAACTTCTCTGTTGCTCTTAGGATCTTGTGACAGCTTATTTTGTTGATATTTGTCTATTTAGTAATAAAAGTACCTTTGGTTGATACATATGGATTCTGGGCGCATAATTGTGAGTGCAGGAATATGAGGTATCATTGGTGTTCCAATTGGTTTTGTTTATTTTTCTATTCTATGCTAAATTGACTGAAATGCAGCAATGTCTTTTTGTTTCTGCTTTTTATTTTATCATTCATCGTCGAAATTGACCAAATTCTTAATTTTCAATTGATTGCCTTGTGCAGATGGAGTTGCGACAGTCTTTAGGCCGCAGCTTTCTCTGACCCCATTTCCCAGACTGTGGTCTCCAGCACAGAATGCTTTATATTTATTGACTAGATTTTACAAAGGAAAAAAGAAGGGGAAAAAAAAAAAAAAACCTGTTGTGGCTTTACCTTTGCTTTTTTGGTCTTCAGTTCACCAACGATACCGTTCCCAGATATTGTAGAGAGGGAATCGAGTTGATATGAACTGAAAGCCCTGCAATTCCGCCGGATGGTATCTCTAACACCAACGAATCTCACCAGCTTCAGATACGAGTTTGTTGCATGACTGTATAAACTCTCGTAGTTACAACTTGTGTATATATGAATTACATGGCATTTGGATAATGTTTGTACAGGAATTGTAGCATCAATGAATTTGCGGAATGATGAAGCAATCCATTTTTTTTTTAAATAATGTTGTAGTCATCTTGTGTGCATAAATTGATTCAGATTTGTAGTAGAACACCGATTTGTTGCAGCCTATTGCTTTCACACTGATTTGTTGCGCCTATTGCTTTCATCTTTTGCGTGAAAGCGGCTTTGAAGAGCTGGGGAAAATGGGATTGGATCCGGTCAATTTGGCTTCGGACCAATTTGGTACACTTTTGGATAGCTCGGATGCTCTAAACGGACCAAACTGATCTGAGGCAAATTGAGGGGATCTGGTCCCAAAGTTTGGCACTTGAGTTTTTAATAGCCACACACCAAACAGGTGGTTCCTTGTTTTGGTTTATTCGTAAATAGAAATGCTAGAGACAAAATTTATCCCGAAATTGTCCCAAAAAGATCAACTAGTGATTGAGATTCACTTTGATGTGTGTGACATAATCATCAAAGTGATTCTCAACCATTAGTAAATTCTGCATAGATATTCCGTTAATTCTGGGAAATTCTAACCACTCTTGGAAAATTCAGCGCACGATCTGGTCAATCACGGGGTTGGATTTACGTAGATCAGTACCGTTTGGGTTTTTTCTGTTTTTCATTTGGTTTTTCCTTGATTTCTTCGTTATTGGGATGTTCATTTGGGATGTTTTTCATTTGGTTTATTTGTATGGATTGTATTTAGTGGGTTTGGGTAAAAGATCGGTAGAGAGTGCACATTTATTGGTTGATTTTCAGAAATTCAGTGTCTCAGTTTTTCCTATGAATTCAAAAAACATACCAATTGATGTGCGATTGAATTGATTTTTTAAAAGGTTATGTTAAAAAAATACATTTAAAATTTATGAGTATTTTTTTTTTGTATTTTTGTGGGGCCCGGAATGAACCTCACATGAAAACGGTGAAAAATGGGGATGGGAAAAGAGGGGTGACCGTAGCAACCCTGTGGAGAAAAGGAGATGATTCAAAGATTTTACTTCCACCTTGTGTGTTTCCTTGTAAGCTTATGTTTGGTCCATTTTCCATTGGTCTGTGTATAACTTCATCTTGTTCGGTAAACACCTGACCTTTTAAGTACAACTCGTGTGACCCGGTCCCCAATTTATAAATCAAACAAAAAGTGCAATTTTTTAAGTCAACAAATAAAATTTTTTCATGAATGGTTTTATGAAATTCTTCACACTCAGCCAATTTGTTACAAATAGGTATGCAAAGCAATTTTCTTTTTAAAAAAATTATGCATAGAAGTGTTTTATTTTAATTTTAATATTCCATGAACTATAATTTTGAGACAGAAGGAGTATCAATCTCTCTCTACTACTATGCGATCGTTGTATACTTGGTAGTATTTTAAGCTTGGATAGATTGTAGATAAGAGGGTATTAAGAAAGAACTTAATTTGGAATTGTGTTAAGAGTAAAGGAGTTAATGGTAGATTTAGATTCAGAAAACTTAATATAATTGAGGTTTTGATCTGGACAATTCTTAGGATAAAAAAAAACTTTTTTCTATCAATTAATTGATAAAAAGGAAATGGTGAAACAGTACTGTTTATTTTCTTACTGTCTAAATTTCCATGTGTTTCGTTCACATCCATTTGTAACTAACCAAAATAATATACAAATCTAATGTCCAAAAAAAAGGCTACTGATTTTGCCACTCCCTTTTTTGTTAATGTCACTCTCTTGCAGGGGTGTGGCATTAACAAAAAAGGGAGCGGCAAAATCATTTCCAAAAAAAAAAAAAAAAATCGTAGCAAACAAGTAGACACAAACCCATAACGTTCTTAACTTACCAAAACAAACATAACTTCATTTTTTTTATTCGGTATACACTCAATTGTAATACACCCAAAAAAAGTGTGTAACATGTAAAAAGTAACGATTCTATTGTACAATACAAACTGTGTAGACCATAATAGCCTTCTCCCAAACAAATTACTGCAAACAAATCAAGATTCCAACAAAGGTGGTAGTATAAAAGCAAAACCATTGATGAGACCGAAAGGGCAAATATGGAAGCCCAACTCCACTCTCCTCGATCGTGTACATGTGGGATTTGATTATTCTGGTGGAAAAAGAATATGGAATCAGCATCTTAAGCTATGGATGCTAGTTTTCAAGAGTAATAATGCTAGTAACACAACATTTTGGACAACAAATATATACCCAACATGCTCATGTCGCATAGTTTTATTGGCAATTGAATGAGATGGTAGTATTTTGTTATACAGAGCCGCATTAGCATGATGTGCATTTTGGTGCGCAGAATGTCATGCTTGTAGACTTTTCCAATTTATATAGTAGGGCACCAATCACTTCCATGCGACTGAATCAATCTCGTCTCTAGCCGACTTGTAAAGCTCAAGCCTCTTAGCTATTTGCTCTCTTCTTGCCATCAGTGATGGGTCCTCATCCAACATTTTGCCAAGCTGCTCCTTCTGCACATACCAAGCACAATATTTTCTTTCTTTGGTTAATCTGTCCAAAGTGTCTTGTTCTTCCCGATTTCGCATGAGATTTGTACAATCACCCAGAACTTTTGATTCTCAAATAAGAGAACCTCGTCGAAATGCATCGAAATAACTTGTTGGATCACATTAATTCTACGAGCTTCAGAGGTCTATTTGATTGAGTAACGATAGGAGTGATCCGTGTAGACACTATACCAACATTCACCTTGCACTTGTTACAGTTTATTGTGACACTTACTTAGGCTATCTGACTAGTTCGTAATGGTAATAGTCTGTAGTAGTATGTCAGACACCGATCGTCCGTCAGACACATAGGTATCTTATGAGCTAGACACTAATCAGACACTTCCGGACAAGAATGTGATCCATTTACTAACATAAGGACCATGTAGACATATACCAATTCACCTCCTGTCATTTAGACTACTTAGTAGTTTAGACAATGTGGCATAGATTGATTTCTACATAAATGAATTATGGTAACGCAATTAATATTTCGCAGATGGTAATGGTCTTTTATGTTATGAAATATATAGTCTACTTGATATCAAACTGTCTTATGTTGTTATTTCTTACTAATAAATGTGTTTAACTCATATATATCATATGTTCCTACCTAACGTAATGTCAGCTTGTCATGCATTTTGAGGAAAATAGCTTTGTTGGCATGTCAATAGTGACCGTCTCCATGCTCTTTAGCTGTTAGAGGACAAGACTCTATTTCAAGTGTTATCTTTGTTCATTGTTGATATGTATCTTTAGTCTCACCAGCAATTCGAAGATTATAAGCAGAACAGACGACCCAAAGGAGCATATGTAGAATTCTTAAAATGATATCGCCATATCGGTAAGTGTTCAAAAGGTAGTTATTGCTGATTAGAGTTGCATACATTTTGAAGAGGCGAGGAGATACACAAGATAAAGTTTACGGGTTATGCATTGCTTGTGAATACTACTGCAAGTTTGTGCACCACGTGATATAACATTTAAGTAACTTTACCTCTCTCCTCCCAACATTAGCATAAAATTGGTTGAGCAAAGATCTCTTGGCCTGTAGGACTTGACAATAAACAACAGCCTTGGGGATCGAAAGCCTCAATGTATCACAAACCATGTTAACATAAGCTGTGACATTTGATCCTGACAACAATAAAACATCATATATCAGAGTCTCGGTTTCCTTGTTTCCATGCATGAAGTAGGATTGTATTTATCTTGTGTTTTCTATGCATTTTTTTCTAAATTAGCGCTAGCTTCTTAAATGAATTCAATTGTGCAAGTAATCCAATCATAGTGAACAGGACTATAGTTGTCCGTCAAGCAATATCATAATTTCAACCATAACAGAAACAGATGCTTGTGTTGTACATGCATCGGACGAAATAAGAGTCATTTCAACAGTGCAACTGATGTCAAAGCAACCAGCAAATTGCTCACCGATTCTCCTAAGATGGTTTTCTGTGAACCGATCCAGATTTGAATTTGCATTTGAATTTGGCTGGTTTGAAGGTGCATTGGTATTCTTCTCTTGTTCAAGATGAAGCTTGCGGAAAAATTCTACCGTCAAATAAGTAGACTCCATCTCAACAAGCCGTAAAACTGTTTTCCGGCTTTCATCCCGAAATTTTTCCAACGAATCATTTGCAGATGTTGCTATATCAGATTGAAGTGATGGGAATCGCTTCAACTCCTACAATTACCATGACGCACTGTTAAGAGGAAGCATAACAATTTGTAATTCCTCATGCTCTCAAAATTGGCTTTATTGGGCAGATGAACAATGAGAGCTCATACAGAGAAGATCACATTCATATACCACCCAAAAAAAAATAGAGAAAGAGATATTAAGGCAAGGCACACGAAACAACTCAGCCCTGTTTTAAGCCAAAGAGGGAAATATCCACGTAGAAATTTCAGGTGTATGTAAACGTCTAGTGCAATTTTTCCTATTCTTTTTCTTAATTGTACATTTTCTTAGTTTGCTTTTTTCCTTTATCGTGTCCATAAAATGAAAACTACCCATTCTATTGAAGGACACAAATCAGATTATGTGAGTGTGTATCAAATAGTAGTGTATGAAAACTAGGAGCAAGTTATAACAAGGATGCACAACTGCTACGTAAAGAGATACAATAGATATATCAAACTGTCAACAGGTGTCTTCATGTTAACAGAAAAAATGAGGCATGCCATTCGGAAAAATAAATGAGACGGCAAAAATGGAATCTTAATAAAACTGTCTGACGTCAAAACTAGAAATTTTGAATTACAATTCAAGTAGTATATCCATGATGTGTCCTCAGAGAATATCGTATTGATACTGAAAGTTCAGATGCAGTGTTTTAGTGCAGTATTTTTATTTCTTCTAGCCTTGGGAAGGAAAAGACCCTAGTATTATTTTTTCATGTTTGTGGTATCAAACCAACTTTATCCACAATTCATTTGCTTGTTTAAGTTAGTTTACATAACTCCAAAGATCACTGGTTGTCTATTAGACATAGCTCCTCTTAGTGTGTTCTTAAAGCCAACGAGAGTGATGTGACAGCATAAGAATTTAAGCCTAAGTAGAGCCCATGCTTCGATTTGAAGGAGTGGGCATTCATATACTCCTGGTATTAGGCTGTATTTGGATCAAGGGTTTGGGTAGGTAGAAGGGGAGAAAATGGAATAGTTCGAGGATCTCATCATCCATTACCCATTAGAACCTTTAAACAGAGCCTGATGAAACTAGATTAAGGCAGTTTTATCAATCTTTTTGGACCTGATCTTCAAGCTAAGGCAGGCCTTCATTCCTCAGCACAGTGTTCACTTCTTTTTTGCCAAGTTCCATTCAATTTGTTGTGGGTGACGGAAAAACCAGCAAGCTACGACTTCAAAGCTACCATGTTTATCAAAATGAGAAAGGGCTTTAAATTAGAGGGAGAGAGATTTAGTAAGGCGGGCGGAACTTGAAGAGTGAACCGAGCCGCACTAGCCAATTATGTTTTTCAGAAGCAATCTACGGTCTAACCCCTGAACTAGGTTGGGGCGAAAACTCCAATAGTCAGGTTTCCTTCCTTAATAATAAGGTAAGCTTTCAAGCCACTTCACTTTCTTCAGTAAAGGACGCAGTGAACTGTAATTGTGAAAAGGTTGGAAGACCAAGACCTGGCCAAAGAAGGTGATAGAACTATGTCCCAATCTTATTAAACTCTGGTATACCCCTAAGACAAGTTTAGAAAATATTATGCTAAACTGCCTAAACAGTTTGCAGGTCGCTTACAATGGGAAGCTAATTTTTTTAACAATGAAATTTAAATCATGAACTAGCATATGCAAAAAAATCCAACGGAAGATATTGGGATGGCCTATAATGTATCTTGACATACTTGAAGGAAGCTAGTAACTGTTAACTATTCCATAGTAATTCTGGTAATAGGTGAATTAAATTCCCAATGTTGATTTCTGTTAATGATCAAGTGTGCTGGAAGGGGTGCGAATTGATTAAGATACTAACAATATTATTCGCCCAAGACAATATAACACAGATTCCAACCGAAGTTCCAACACTTGGTCACCTGACATTTTACCACTGTATAAAGTTGAATGTCAAAAATGCCTCGGTTACACTATGTTTTATGCCAAATGCCAACCCATTCATATGTTAAATGAGGTAGATTTAAACTGGCCCGTACAATGTTGTTACTAACTAAAGATTGTTCACCTCTGTTGCTGCTATCGACTTCCTTACAAGTTCTTTGAGAATGAAGTGTACCTGAGGAAAACAAATTAGAAACTAATCAATGACGAGAACTGGAATTAACTAGAATTTATATTTGATAACAAGATACTTTTGTTCCATTATCTCCTAACAGTGACGATTTTACAGCAAACACAAAAAGGCACTGAATATAGCAGGCAAAAGAAATAGATAATCGTGTAAAGAACTAACGCCTGCATTGCACTATCTTACAAATATCAAATGATTGTATGTCAATCCTCAGAATTGACCTCGAAATTGAACATACAAGCAAGTGTAATATGGGGGGCAGCCATTTTGATGGTACCTTTTATCCTGAGAAAGAAAGTTAAATTAACTTATGGTTCTGGCTATATTACGTAGATTGTCCTAACTGCATAAGGCAACCCTTAATTCTGACAGACGGGTGGGCATTCGCCTACACATTCAACTAGATTTATGATGTTCTAAATTTCCAATTTACCAGGGACTTTGCAGAAAACTTATATAATACGCACGAAACGCCCCAAGACACTTTGGATCATCATTTCTGTACAAAAATAAAACAAAGATACCGAGCAATACAAATAGTTAAGCATGTCCCTATGTTCTTGATATAGAAACTAGATGATTCCCATACTTGGACACATTCCGCATCCAACGCCCCTAACAAGTGGTCCGAAAAAAATACAAACTACCAGCTAACCTAATTAGCATAGATACTCATGTTCAAGAAATCTACATCGCCGTGGAATTAAGTAGATCAAGTAGGATAATGAATAAGTGGAAAACATTACGGCATCAACAGAGGCTTCAGCTGGGCCTTTGAAATAGCCGAGAGACCCATCAATGAGTCTTCTGTACCCTTGTTCAGGAGCAATCAAATGAGGCTGATAGCCATCTGCCTCTGATATTACTTTTCTGACATTGTTTATTGAAAGATGGCGATCCAACGGAAGCTTTTTAAAAGCAGCTGGTAGTTGATGATCAAAAACCCCATATATCCGATCTCCACCTGGCCGCCTAATAAGCAACTCCTTATGTTATAACAGATTACAAGAAAATAAATTTTCTTACATGAAAGCTGAAAATCTGATGTAACCTGGAACTTATAAAGCACGGGTACAGGTATGACATGCGGGGGCACTACATTACAGGTACGTAAACAAGGCGAAACCTTTATAAAAAAGTTACTGGTACAGCCCGGGGAACGTCTAATAGTATGTTTTAAAGAAACCTATCATTGTTGTATTCTGTATCTAAAAGACAATTTAGCAACAAATGCCATAATACTTCATCTCCATCTAGATAATAGGAACCCTAGTGTTCAATTATCTCCTTTGGCATGGTGTTAGGTACGGTCTGATCTATTTTTCAAATATTGAAGTAAATATGCCTTAACTACATAGTAGAACATATGCGCTCAATTTCATAAAGTAGTCCTGACTCTTTACCCTTTTTTTCCTATACCTTTTTTTTGTTGTTCAAGTTCATTGAGAAGTTCTAAAAACATTGAATCAACCTCTGGTATTCCACCTTTTTCTATGTAAGTTCCTAAGAAGGATGGCATTCTTCATGCATACATGTCACGCCACTCATTAAACTTAAACTTCCGGTGCTAAAAAAATATGGGGGGTGCTCCAAGCTAGTTCTTTTGGAAATATTGAGGTATGTAAGAACAACTGGATAAAATAAGAAATTAGAATTGAAGAATGATACATGGGGATCAATCCAGAGAGTTTTGCACAAAAGGCTTTGAGAGTAAAATATTAGTTTCTACTTTCTAGAGATAATAATTAACCAATGTGGGCCAAGCTCTAACAATAACGTCATGGCCTTTTGCAAACACTTCTTCTTTTTTTTGAAGATTCTATGTAACTTTACAAAGTCATTACCACATGGAAACCTCTTTACCATTCTTACTTTGTTGCCGAGAATTTACATATTACAAAAATTTTCCTTTTAGCTGGGGAAATACTTGATCTGTGTGACTTAGGCTTTACATGGCTGTTGTTTAACGTTCGAACATAGTGTCTTTGTTGTCTTGCGTTAACCAGTAAAATAATGTACAAGAATTTGTCGTACTTGTTGATATTCATG
Organism: Rhododendron simsii; assembly: GCA_014282245.1. Lineage (NCBI taxonomy): Eukaryota > Viridiplantae > Streptophyta > Magnoliopsida > Ericales > Ericaceae > Rhododendron > Rhododendron simsii. The sequence continues at coordinate 6,609,382 of CM024961.1, read as the reverse complement.
TATTCTTTGTATTTTTGGATTAAACTATCCACAATTTCCAAAATGATCTCCCTCTAACTAGCCATTTCTTGTATCAAGTTTAATTACGATATCAACAATTTTATTACTTCTACAAGTTCTGACTCTTTTTTCTTTTGATAATCGAAAGTCCTGACTTCTGAGATTGGACAGAGAATGCTAATAGTCGTTTTCTTTGAATGTGTACAATGGTATTTACTATTTAGTAGTGTGCTTTATGAAAAGAAACAAAAAGAGAGATATATGATTCTTCTCAATAGGTTCACAGGAGATTTTGGTGAACTTGCGAAATTGCTTTCATAGTTTTCAACAAGTGTTTTGAGGTGAGGTACCCCTTCAGATTAATGTGTTCCACTTTTTCTTCAAAGAGAAGTTCTAGGTCCCTCCAAGAAACTATAGACATGACTCACTTGACGGTCTCTATCCACAAAGTCGATTTGGCTTAAAGATACAAGGTCGCATTGACATCAATTTTGCGTTGGAACCAGTTCATATCCGATACTGTCCCAGAACCATTGAATCATATGCGATCCAAATAGAGGCTGTTGCTTGAGTACATGATAGTATCTAGTTCCACACATGGGAAAGACTTGTAAGATAAGGATTCAAAATGGATTATCTTTGCTCGATTATGATTCCATTAGCATTTCTTCCCAAACAGCACATGCAATAGCAACCAAAACGTTACCACAGGAGATTGGGAACAGCATTGAACAAGTTGGAAATACCCAATGCATCCTAAAAGATGCTATCAATTAATGTCATTATGCTACCAGCAAAGACATGCTTGAAACTTTCTAACAAAAGATAACAAAGAATGTGGCATTACCCTCCATCCAGGTGTTCCTTAAATATTTTGTCAAATGCTCGACACATTTCCAAAATCGTGTAGAGCTGAGCCTGACATAAAGGTAAGATTTCCCAAGTAACTAACAGGAGTAAAGGAATGTTAAGAATAATAACAAGGAACAAAGCAATCTCTTCATGTGACTGTGACATAAATCCAGTGATTACCCCTCCATCTACTCCGACAGGCCTTCCAATACGATCCAACTCCGCATTAAGCTCATCAATTGTCTTATTGATTAATGCAATAATGCTTGGTATGCGCTGCCTGATAACAGTCTCCAAATGCTGGTCAACATACGACAAAGTGAAATGTATGAGATGAATGGAGAGATGATTTAGGTAACTATAAGATAAAATGTAACTAAAGGGAGGAGACCTTCGATAAAAGTTTTGCTAGATACTCAGCACCCATTTTGTGTGACAAGTGCCCATACTCAGGGCTAGATTCAAAATACTCCTGCTCCTTTCTACGAGCAGCAAGCATGTCAACATTCTTGTTGATATCTGCTTGTGAACGGTTCACAATTCCAACCCAGGGATGTTGAAGCCTGTATGATCTTCCTTCAAGAACCTTAAAACAATTAAATAATAGATTGTCATGTGTTTCCTTTGGCAACTGAAAAACTACATAGAATTCAAAAGAAGAGTGCACCAGAGTTTCAAGGAGTTGAAAAGAAAAGAGAACACACCCATGACAAGATAAAGATTCTGGATATTGCACTAATATACAGGAAGTACACATCCTATGGATTGAGAAATTGCCAAAACGGAATATCAAGTACATACATCCAGAGCATTCGTGCCCTTGTCCATTAGATCAAGTTTTGTTACCACTCCAAATGTTCTTTCACCTAAAAATAACAAGTTAACACAAAAGAATAATTAGCTACCAACATTCGGCAACAAAAAAACACGAAATGTTGTAATCCAGCCTTAATATGTAATAGGTAAATACAGCAATAACTGCACAAGTACCTGTTGGATCAACTTCTTTTGCTAGCTTTATAGCATCAGAAGTGGCAATATCTTGATTAGCAGGAGAAATGGCCAGTATAATGCAATTGGGCTACAAAACCAGAATAATACATTAGTTGACACTACTGCAATTGTAATTCAAATATGAGGCTACAACTTGCTTTTGCAGGATATGGTACAACCTGCATTTAATTTAGAGACTCATAATGAATTAATAATTTCCAATTTTTTGTCAGTTCGTGAAGCAGGTAGAAGGAATAATAAGTCCCTTCCCTCTCAAAAAAGGACACATAAGCATCAATAAATGCAAAGGTGCTCCATACTACCCCAAGACACACCAAAAGCAAGACACTTCACTAACCTAACACAATCAGCCCATCCATATCATGTATACATTTCTTAGTGGCTTTCTGGTTTCTCCAGAGATAAGATGCCAATATGGTATCTGTGTCTGGTAACCGATGTGTCATTTTTTACTTCAGTGGTTTTCCGTCTCTAGTAAGTCTACCAGGTAACACTTGGTATGTTTCTTTTCAGGGAAATGCCACAGCAGTAGCAAGGGGTCTTAGTGGTGTCATTAGTGTTGAGTAGCTTCATATACATTATTGGGACCATTTCGTAATAGCTTAAGCTCTTGGGACTACTCGTAACTTAACATCTTATTTGATCTCAGGTTGGGAGAGGTCTTGGGTTCAAGTCTTTTGTAACCATTTGTTTCCCGTTTGCATTATACATCTCCCCTTCGTATTCTATTTGCCCTATCTATGAAAATTTGCATCTCGACGTGCCAGATGGGGTTGCACGCAAGGGAGGATGTTGAGTAGCTTGATTTGGGCCAATTCTTGATAGCTTAAGCTTTTGGGACTGCTAGTAACTTAGCAGTTGGGTGCCAGGGGATTAAGTGTTGTTGCTGCTGCATTATACGATTGGGACTTCTTATAGACCAAAAGATACATTAAAGGTCAAAATAGCCACAATTGAAGAGGGATAGAATTGAGGATCAACTGAAACTAGGACTGCTTTAATTTCCCATTCCTCTAGGAGGACTGCTGTAAACTAGGAGGAGGATCAACTGAAAGTCTTCAGAGATATCAACATGTGCAATTTCGTAGGAAGCCATGTGAAGCTTTAAGACAAAGATGAGGTAGATTATAGATTCTGATACTAGCTAGGCTAAGAAATTGCATGTGTAAGTTAGTATTTCTTTTAAATGGAGCAAAAGTTATTAGCTGTTCTTGGAAAGATAAAGAATTCTGACCTTCTCAACATAAGAACGGACCATGTTTTCAATATCCTCAACGATAGACTCTGACTGTCCCTCTGAAAAAAAAAAGTTTTCATTACTCTCCGAAAAGCACAACCAAATGGATTAGTTTCTTTATGTTATGTTGCAAAAAAAATTGTCATTCTGATGCTTACCCACGGCAACCTTTGTCAGCCCAGGAAGATCTATGAGAGTTAAGTTTACAACTGTAGAAACAAAATCAAGCAGATAAGTCACAAAACCAAACTAAGAGAAACCAACCTTTGGCTTGCAATTTAAAAACCGGAATTGATTTCTACACTTCCTTTTTCATATTCACACACCCTTTTTTGTCTTTCAGCAAAAAAAAACACATACACTTTGATCAACACTAAAAAACAATAAAAGGGAGTGTGGATATCAAAAAAGGGAGTACGGATATCAATTCACTTTAAAAACGCCTAGAAAACAGGAGAAACCTTGAAGAAATTCACTACAAAATTACAAATGACAACATGAAGTTTTTTTGTTTTTTGGGCAGATGAAACCATCGCTTGATACTTTTCTTGTCTGGTGCCATGTTCTACTACATTTGGACAGGGAAAAACTTTGGAATCTTCAAGAGAACTCCAAGAAAATTAAATCTTATTATCTGAGATAAGATGGAAGATTCCATCTTCCTGCATCAAGGCACATCGCTCCTACTTCTCTAAAAGTGAATTGTGGCCTCCTTTGCTTCAATTAAAAAACAAGAGGTGAAGCATCTGGACCGAGCTTTTGAAAGTTAGCTGTATGAACAATGACCCTTTCTTTTGGGTAGGTAAGATGAAAATAGCAAATACCTTAAAACTTTAAGAGTGAAAGTAGAACTACTGAGGGGGGGTTAAGGTCTCGGTATTCATTTCTCCCTTTTCTGTGTGCTATAATGACGATATGTGTTCATCCCTTAGTTGTGTATAGTTTTTAATACGGGGTATAACTCCCCTTAGCTTTGTATGAAATTGTCATTAGTTTGTTATGTAGTCCTGCAAATTCTACCACAATAAAATAAAATAGGTAGAATATATGTCATTATGCCAATATATTTCTGCTATCCAAACTAAGGAAATACCTAGACCTAGGAACTAGATAGGGTCAAGGCAATTACAAACCATTTGGAGAATAAATGCTCAGGTGAATTGGAATGTTAGAGATTTGCTTAGACTTCCCTGTAATACGGTCTGTTTCATCCGCGATCTCCTTACGCACTGATGCTGCAAGGGCCAAAAAAAACACTCATCCATTAATGCAAGAGGTAATTATTCAACATTCACTAATTTCTTATAAATTACACAATCAAGGTGTTAAGTGTTCCTAGCACCAGAGTTTTAGAAGAAAAGTCTAAAGAGTAATTGCTTAATACATAGTGACAGTCACAGAAAACATGGAAAAGGATGACAACTTTCAACAATTCTCAGGTAACTTCAAGGGGATGATGTACTCTTTATGGTTGGATAGTATTACGAAAATAAGGAAGCCACAACATCAACTGACTGGTGGGGTTTACTTGGAACATCAGTCATTCTCCAGTGCTTCCAAGCGAGAGTGGTGGCAGGGGTAGACTCTATATAGACCTAACCTATGGAATACTAACATGCACAGCTCGTAGTGAACCCATGTCCCATGATTTCCAGGCCCAACCTTTCACGATGGACCATGAAATCGTCCCTGGATATACTAGGAACAGGCAAGATTGGGGTTATATGTGCAAAAGAGATGAGGAACAGATGGCACACCTTCTTTTACATTGTTCGGTGGCTTGGGAATATGGAATTCAGTTCTTTGTTGGTTGGGAAGCATTGTATGGCAATAGTGGTCTAGTAAATCTGGTGGATTTTCTACCCTGCCAGCTGGGGGCAAGGATTGGGAAAAGGAGGAGAAAGGTTTGGGATACGACTACTTTATTTGCCTCACATGGTATGAGAAAATCAGTGCCATTTGACCATAGTGAGAGTCCTTTGCTATGGTGAGAAACAACAGTGACTATCTTGCTTAGTAGCAAATGCAGACCAATTTTCAGAATTTGCAGAGCTTTTTCGTACATATGGTAGTGCAGAGGCCCTCTTAGGGTGACCATCTATTTGCATATAGGTGGCATTCCCTTAAAAGCACTTTTGTAAAAACTTTGGTTACGTATCAAAACAAAATATGGAAAAACAACCACAAAAGTCGAGCAACTAGAAGCTGTAGCTTCACACAAACCCTAATGTATGTCGTTCTGTAACGAGTGGGAGATTCAGAAGAGATGATGTTGGAATCAAGATTTATAATTACACCAAAAAACATGGCAATCAATGACTTCGAGTGAGGCAATAACAAAGCACAAGGGCTGTTCTCATTCCTTTCAACCGTCACATTTTTGTAATTGCTGCTGCTTCTTTTTGTCTTCCCTCTTTTTTAAACTTGTTGATGTTGGTTACTACATATGCGTAAAGAGCACAGGAAGTTGCCATATGCATAAAGAGCACATAATGTTGCAACTGGGCTGACTACCCGCAAAAAGTTATGGGAGTTAACAAGAAAGGGATTTTGTAAGCTATCCTCATCCATGAATATTCAATTTCTAAGCCAGTTCTTCTAGAAGCGAGCTTTTGAGACCAGCGGCGGAGCTAGCATAGGTTCACTGGGGGCAGAGGCCCCCACTGTATTCTTTGAGGGGTTTTTTTTTTTTTTTTTTAAGTTTTAGTTTTTGAAATGACATAATAGATGAAAACTGATTTTTAAAGTTATTCATTAGTTTATTTGTTCGTTATTTGGCATTAACTTTACCTCTTAAATCTACCATTATGATTATTGAGAGGGCGTTTCCAAACATGAGAGCTTGCGCAAACAAATCATATGATGAGCTCATATGCATACTTATTAGTAGATAATTTTGAAAGCATTTCACAATAAATTATCATGCACAACTTTCAAAACACGAAAACTAGCCATGCTCTTCTGTCAAATCTTACATAATTTGTTTTAGTTTTATTGATCAGTACGCAATTTTGTTAGTATTTTCACCAGAAAAAAATGTTCTTATTGCCATAATATCGTTACCTAGGAAAATTTATCTTTGTGTTTGTGTTTCATTGTGCCCCCACTAATTCGTACTTCTGGCTATGCCACTGTTTGAGACCTCTCTCGAAACATGCATAATAGATGAGATTTTCCACTATATGTGAATGAGAGCTTGCTCATATGCTCATATGGAAGATTCAGTACCCGTAATACATCCATAAAGATGAAAGATGGAAGACGGATAGCGCCTCTTCCAACCAGCATTCTATCATTAGCTTTCCTTTCCAATGCAGTCTGAATGTTAATCCTAATAGGCAATAATATATTATTGGAACACAATCAAGTTCGTCACATTAAGGAAGCCTCAAAAACCCCTTGATACGATTTCAATTATTTGAGCCTTATGAGGTTGACTTGGTAATATGAATAACCAAATGAGTCATTACATCTTCTTCGGTGTCCAAATAGGAAAAGGTCTTTCTACCTTCATCTTGAAAGATGGCCACCCACACTACAGTCATGCAGAACACATGGAACCGAATAATATACCAGGAAAAGACGCAGGGTTATCTACCTTATTGCATGTCAATTCATACATGTTACATAATGGTTATAAGGGCACATAGGTTAAAAACACACTTCTACATGTGTAACTTCCCACATTGTCCTGTAACTACCTCAGTTTTCTTAGTCTTTTCAGCATTTTTTACTTGCTCTTTCTTTGCAACCCGGATTTCAAAGACAGTTTTTCTCTCTCCTCATTCTGGTCAACAATTCGGGAAACATAGATCCTTCTACGTAACAATACAAAACTAATTCTACATAACAATACAAAACTAATTTTGAACGATGATTTGTAGAGTTGGTTTAATGTCCATGCTTTTGAATTTGGAACTTTTTATTCATACTATTTGGATATAAGTTCTGGAAACATGTGTTATGAAGGGACGAAGGAAGTAAGTGTTCTCTCTATTTAACATCCTAGGTTCTATGTTTTCAAGTAATGATCCCCTCTATAGGTATTCAAATTTCAATATGCACATTATCTGGGTATTTGGGGAAGCCATTGCTCTGTTTGACATTGTTATCAGAGGTAAATTTTCAACTTAAAAATTAGAGAGACTACCAGTTTGTTCATTTTCCGTGCAACAAGATTGAAAGGTTGTAATGAAGTGCACACTAAATACACCTGACAGAAACCCAAAACAAAAAGAATCATTCAGTAAATCAGACTTACCAAAATCAGTAAATCTCTTCTTTGGTGCATGCAGAAACTCGGCATATTCAGTTCCCATTTCTATCTTATGCAGCTGCAACACCAATGGCCTCCTAGTAACGATACCTTATAAGTTCAAGGAAAAAGACATTAGATATATGTAAAAGAAGGAGTGGATACTGACTATTGGCTCACACTTTGAGCTATAAAACCAATGAAAAAGAAAAATACCACAAAATTTCCTCTTCAACAAATGGGTTTTCGTTAAAGTTTTCAAGTGCTAACTTGTATCCAATTTCTACCATTTTCCAGTATGAACCATACACATTGGGTAATCACATTAACGTAAGAATGCACAAGGTTGCTTGAGGGTTAAAAATAGCAACTTCTAATCCTTTTTGCCAAAATAGCCAAAATATTCAGTTATATTCCAACTAGGGATGGGTGCAGATGCCACCCAGATGCATATATTCAGTTATATGCTAGTTTGGAGAAAACATTAACCAAGGTAGGATAAGCTCTTAATGCTCTTTGCAGGCGCAACCCTGTCTCCCACAGGAAGGAATGAACATCGGATCCTCATGTCCAAGTTTTAGCACAAATAAGGACAATCGAATCGATCACAAAGAAACAAAGATTCCCAACGCCCAACTCCGACATTACTGTAAAACATCCATCCCAAAACCAATGGGCAGCGAGTGGACAGCCGTCCATGACCAGATAAATGTTTGGAGTTAATAATTAAACCAATGTGACCCAACATCTTGACTCTTTTAAAAAAATACTTTTTTTTCAAGCACAAATCCAATCATAGAGAGCTGAAATTACCAGATCCACGAGGCAGAAAATCTCTCCCGACAACACTTTCCAGCACCGATGATTTTCCAGAACTCTGATTGGCACATAAAAGCAAGAAATTTAAGCAGGAAGACATAATAATCAAGGACCCCTTTCGATTGGTCCAAACTGCTAATGATAATGTATAATCAAAGAGGATAAGTAATTCCATAGGACTAATTGGTCCTTTGGAATCATTATCAAAAGGAACGAAATAGGCATTCCTTGGTCTCCCAATGGAATGACCACCTATCTAAATTGGTGAATGATGATTCTAATTCTAGAATTGTACCTATCATTTTGTAGCAAACAAAACATCAGAACGAGCATTACAAAGAAATGATCATTCCATTTCAGCTGCATTCCACTAAACCAAGCACTTACTACTAGTGATTGGACCTTTGCATTATACATTCCATATTCAGTGTGATTGATATTCCAATAGGTTCATAATCTTTTCACCAAAAATTTTAATCTTTGTTTTTTACTTGAACATCAAAAATTTCATTCATATTGCCCATCTAACTCCATAAATAAGATCCCAAGGCTATCTCAACAAGTTCACGTCTGAATCAGTGAATGATGATTATATTTATATCAATCATTTTCTATTTGTATCCCAAATGTTGGAATGAGCATTCCAAAGAAATGATCATTCCATTCTGGCTCCATTCCACTAAACCAAACACTTCCTACTACTGATTGGAATTAGGCATTATATATTCCATATTCAGTGCTATTGACAGTCCAATAGATTTATCATCCTTACATCGGAAATTTCATTCGTAACACCAATCCAAGTCCATAAATGAGATCTCAACGATACGTGAACATGCAAATTCACTTCAAATACGATCAATCAAACGGGTCCTAATTGAAAAAACATATACTCCTTCCGTCCTAAAAAGAATGTCCGATCCGCATAAGGAAGCCACAAAATGCCAACAAATTCACGTCCAATCCGATCAATCAAACGAGTCCTAACCGAAAAAGCAAATACTCCTTCCGTCCCAAAAAGAATGTCTGTCTGCAAACCGAGAACTTGAAAAGAATATGTTTTCATCCGAAAAAATTCAAACTTTTTCTCAAAAACTGAAAAAAAAAAAAAAAAAAAACTCGTTGATATCTACTATCTTGCGAAAGAAAGTTTGAAACTTTTTTTTAAGCAAAATGTAGTATTTTTTTTTTCAAGTTATTGTTTTGCAGACGGGACAATCTTTTTGGGACGGACAGAGTACAGCATTTGGGAAGAAAAGAGGTGACCTGGCCTCCGACGACGGCAACAGAAGGGAGAGCTTCCCAAAGGGACATCCCTTCACCACCATGATCGCCCAATACAGTGCAAGCTCTCTGGATTCTGTTAACCAGTCCAATCAAACTCTCCATTGTCGCCATTGATGTGGGAATGGGATATGGAAACAGGAATGGGAAATGGGATCGAGATCTGATCCGATCTGATCTGGGTTTGTGTCAAAAAATATGTTAGTGCGAATGTATCTGTATATGTATATGTGTTATATGTATAGGTGTAGGCGTATATAGGAACGGTCGAATCGTCAAGGAAAAAGAGGACTATTAAAGCACCGTTATTAAAGAATGTGGTAAGAAATAGGCAATGAAAATGCAAGGGGACTCTCAGATGGAGGAGATGCAGAGGTGGGAATGTAAGAAATTTAAGTTAGAGAGAGAGAGAGAGAGAGAGAGAGAGAGAGAGAGAGAAAAAAAACGGCAAAACGGTTGGAAGGAGTGGGGTTACATACAGATGTTAGAGAATCTTGTCTTTGTCTTTTGATTTGTTTTATTTTCTGGTTTATTTTGGAGATTTTGGAAAGAGAAAAGGGAAATGGTTTGCGCACTTCATTTTTTTTTATCAATTCACTTGTTATTTTGTCTTTTAATGTGCTTTGAAAAATGAGCAACGACTATTTTGAAACACTAAAAGACAAGTTTTTGGAGTGCATTTATCAAAAAGTGAAATGCCAAAATTATATTCCAAGAAAATGTATTATTGATTTTAGGCTTATAAAAGATATTTTCTCAAGAAAATATGAAAATACACTGAAAGAAGATACAAATAAAGTATCCCATGCAATGTATTTAGAAGCATAGATCACTAGTGAATATTCATTTTTTATTTTATTTATTTAAAATCTGAAACCATAAAATAAAATAATAATAAAAAAGTAAAGCTAGCTATCTAGGTTCCATTTACGAATAAAAAAATTAACTTAATCATCTTCTATAGAAGCAACTTAAACTATTGAATACATGGTAATTTCAATTATGTGATATAGATATAGAAGTACTAATAAATGAGAAAGAAATGGGTTGCTGGTGAAGTTCAAAACGTTAAAGCATTACAAATTTTGATTGTTGGAATAATGGGATATGATTCGTTAGTAAGTGATATTTTTGCGAGTATAGTGTTACATAAATTGAAAAAGTATATCGAAAAATTTAAGTCCATAATCATCATATGTGTTGATCCTACCCCAAATATCTATCAATAAATTAGCACCATTGTTTTGTATTACTTTTAGAGTCATTTGAATTGAACAATACTATGATGATCTCATTTAAGGATCATATTAGATGAACACGTTTGCACATCGCATAATGAATTGCTAATACGTTGTGAAATATACGGCAAAAGAGATTTATTAAACCAATAGATTGTTGACCCATCATATGATATTCGAAATGTGCTCGCCAAATGTGACTCGATCGTCAGACAGGATTATTGAATGGTAAGTAAAAGGGTACAGCTTTAATTACCCTTGTGAAGTCACATGTTAAAAAACATAAAAACATACTCCCTCTGTCCCGCAATGTTTGGCACTTTGGTGCTTTTTCTTGTCCCATAATATTTGGCTAGTTTGAAAAGTCAATAGCAAAATTAGGTGAACTTCCCATTTTACCCTTTTCTTTTGCACACTAAACAACAATCTATTAAAATGAATTTATATTGGATAGTTGTCAGCAAAGTATCAGGCGGCAAAAATTGACTCTATTCAATTTTCAATTTCAAGGAGCCACAATTACCGCCAATACTTTTTAGTATCTGGCCCAAATTTGAAAAAAATTCAAATTGTGTTGAAATTATATAAGGGTAAAATTGGAAAGTTAGTACATCAAATTTTTTCTCTTAAAAGTGGGAATTCCCAAAAGTGCCAAACATTACGGGACGGAGAGAGTATAAAACTACAATTCACAACATTTTAAAAAATATAAGAGCATATGAACCTGCACAAGTGACGCTCAAAAAAGAGAAGGAAGAAAAAAAAAACAGTTGAGAGGCACTTGTCATGTAAGAGCAAGTCCAACGGTGCAAAGGGAAGTTAGCTGAAAAAGGGGATACAAAGTAAATTTGGAGAATTAAATGTCCTTGTGGGATTGGGAGATGTTACCAAGTGGAGGTGTTTGGCAACGGTGCCGAGCAGTCGATTCAGCCGTTCACCTTAAAAATTGACAACTTGAATCTTGTCCGAATAATAGCCGATTTAGATATGTATGCTCTTAAATTCAATCCGAACCGTCCGTACTGAGATGAACGGCCGGATGCCGCTCGGCACCAACAATAAACCAACCAAACCTTGCAATATATTTGTTAGGTGATAGGTGACATAATTGTTAGGTTCCTACATTAATTAGTATACTTAAATAGCTTAAATAACATTTTATAAAAGTAGGTTTAGCATTGAAACTACACACAAGCATCACTTAAAAAACAGACAAAAGGGTTGAGGTATACAATATTAGTCTCAATAAAATAAATTCTAGTTAATTTTATAAGCATTTGAGGCCCCTTTTCCACTGGCAAAAAATACTAAAAATTTAATACATTTTAGCATTTCATTTCCACTATAAAAAAAAATTTAGCGTTTTACCATATCATTTTCATTAACAAAAAAGTAGTTTAACAAAAACTGTTTTTGCTATAATAACTCTACTCACAAACCTATCAATAACTTATTCATTATCAGAAACACCTAATAACTTCTCAACAACAAATAAAAATCTACAAATTTTTCACTACTGGAAACACCCCTAAATACACATACCATAAGCGTGCTTATAACAAAATTGGTACTGATTAAAAAGAAAAATGGTGAGGGCAACCCCATCTGGCACAAAACATAAGGCCAAAGTGGCACAGAAAGAATAGTTTGATCCAACAAAGACCAAACTATGAGCCCAGATTCATCTTTTTCAATAGAACATTCAATGCAAACAAAACGGATAGAGTTTTATGTTCCAATAAGGGTTTTTAAAACATAGTATTTATTTGCGATTTCAAGCTTAAAAATAATCGACTCACTGAGTCCATTATTTTAAGCTTAAAAATTGCAAATAAGTACTACTTTTTTAAGAACCTTTTAGCGGAACAAATTAGGTCCCGAAAACCTTCCGGACTTGAAAATGCGTGATTGAAGTGTGAATCCGGAACGTTCAGGTGAATCTCAAATCCATAAATCTGAGTGAATCTCAATCACATATTTCGAACTCCAGGAGATTTTCGGGGACCAAATTGGAGGACTGTAATGTTCCTGTTCAAGTGTAGACATGTCTATATAACTGAGAAACAAAGTCTAGACTAATCACAGACAGTCATGGAAACTGTGAGCTTCATCTGATTACCAGAACATTGACAAAACTGAACCAACGACACCCACGCTAGCTGCAGATAACAAATTTAGACCGCAAATGAGAAGTAATAATATAAGGAAACGCCCACAAGCTACCTATACAACAAACGGTTACGACCACGCAAACATTAATCCCCCCAAAGGTTAGCTGCTCAACATTGTATCCTTGCTTTCGTGCTCTGCTGATTTCTTAGCAAAAGGATAGCAGAGTCTTAAGTCAGAAGCATACCAACATCTTCCACTTGGTTTTTCTGATTTCGAGTTTCCTCTTCTTGCTAAACTCGGAATAAATGACCACTGGCATGCTAGCAGTAGAATCAACCACTAAATAGGAGAATTGGGGAGAGGAAGAGGGAAATGACCCAAGAAAAGGCCCGTGCTGATTACTCCTTCCATCTGTCGTTGGGGCTTCTTGTTATTGGGTGCTACGCATCAACCCGCCTCGTCCCATGTTTCTGCACAAGAGAATTGTGTGTTGCCGTTCAATTTTTGAAGACAAAATAATCCAAACGAAACAATCACACCACTTTAAGCAGTGTTTGGAAGGTTCAATAAACATGGGATCAGAATCCTAAAAAATACAACATGCCAAACATTAGACTATCTTGTCTTGGAAAAGATGAGTACTTTCACAAATCTCTAATTTGTTCAATAATCTAGAAATTTGTTGTATAACAACACTTTCATAGCTAGTTGTTTTGACATTGTATATGAGCGACCATATTGCATGACATGAGGTCATTCAGAGAGGGAGAAATTGAGAATCATCGACACATACAAACGCAACTTCCAGACCAAATTCTAGGATGTTTAGAGCTGTTTCTATGCGTCCACTTCTTTATCCATCTTCATAGGTTTTTGAGCAAACAGTCCGGCAAATTTTGGGGTTTACACTTTACGCAGAATTTTTTTTCCCACTATACCATTGAAGTAAACTATGTTTATTCACAAAACGGATGACGTATAACTATTGGTAACCAAAAACCATTATGGAGCAAGAAACTAATTTTATTTTATGACTCTTAACATATAAAAGAAAATACTAACCACCACCGTTTGTACGAGAACATCATTCAGTACTTCAAACTTCAAACAAGTAGATGCTAAAAGCTCCCGTTCACTAATCAGAATCTCATTATAGCATCTCCAACCCAACACCCTCCGACTCTAGACTCTAGAGGATCAAGATATAATCTTTTACTCAAAATGTGAACTAAGAGGATTTTGCTATTCATATTCACTCCGACCAAACATCTCCATATCTCTATGTTCCCTCTTCATTTCAAATATGATCTCTCTTTTTATCCAACCGTTGCCTATTTTCATTCCCAATTCAATTACTTCTCTCTTATTATATTCAAAAAGAGAATATGGATTATCTTCCATTCTTTTCTCCCATAACTCCATATTTGAGGTACCAAATTCCATCAAATAAATGAAGAAATAGAGTATGGGCTGGAGCTTGGTTTTCCTCTAAAATAGAGAGATAGAGGAGAAAATGGAGAAATAGAGTATGGGTTGGAGATGCCCTAACAGAAAGAAAGCTAATCATCCAAAATAGGGAGGTGCGTACACGGGCCGGAAAGCCTAAAGGACTTCTCGTAACTTAAGTAGCTCTAAGCCCAGGGCTGCATGCTTCGGTTCTTTTATCTTTCATGCTTCAACCGTCTCAAGCTTCAACTACTCAACATGCCTTTAAATAATTAAATTTTTCCTCTATGTACCCAAGACGTCATTCAACCAGTTAAAGTATTCTTCTCTCAGTTTATGGAAGTAATCGACATAAAATAAAAATGCTATATCTAGTTATAATAGACAAAAAGCAGGGAGAACTGCTTAAAACTACAAGAAAGCTACTAAAAGACCAACACGAGACATCATCTAATTGGAATCCAAGTGTACTATTTTCCTCCTGTGTCAGCACGTGTGTGAGGAAAGAAGATATACCATACCTTGCAGGCAGAGCCTGAGAACTGCTTACAGGACCCTTGGAATTCCCAAACCGTTTGGCCCTGTTTTCATGTTCTTTATCCTCGCGCATAGAAGCTACCTCCTTCTCCATGGCAGCAACCTCTCTTCTCATCTTCTTGGCTTCAACCTCCATCGCTTTAGTTAAAGTATCAACCTTCTTTGCCAACATCTGAAAAAGAAGCAAAATCCAACTTCAACCAAGGAAATACAAAGGAGAATCCTGACATCAGTGGGACAGAAAATCAACCTCAATTGCATCGTCCTTGTCTTTAAGACTTTGATCCTTTTCATGACCAGCTTTCCTCAAAGTAATCACTTCTTTTTGTAGCAAATCATACAACACTACAGGCACACTATCCTCCGTATCCGTTGCAGGGAAGTCTTGGGCTTTTTCTTCTGGATTCTCTTTACAGGTGTTACTAGTGGTTGCAGCATCCTTCATGCCCTCGAGATCAAAATTTGGAGAGGTTCCATTCAAAAGGATTTTAGCCCTATCTAATGACCGTGTACCGCCATCAAATGATTTCGAAGTCCCTCTTGCATTCCTTAATATTGAACTGGAACTAGAAGATGAGGTCGATCTCAACTGAAAGGATGGAGATCTCTTGGGCAAAAAGCCATTGGAGGCCAATTTAGAGATGTTATCAGCTCCACCCAGAGATTGGCGACGCAAAGGGCCACTGTTTATATTACTTCCCTCTAAGGTGAGACGATTGCTACTGTTTGATGATCTCAAGCTATCTTCTAGTACTTTGAGTCGCAGTTGATATTTTTCCTGCAAAATGCAAGAAATTGTCAAATTCCAAACAAGACTACCAAAAATGGTGAACAACTATAGCTACAATAGGGAAAACAGATTCTTACTTTCAACTGAGCTTCGTATTTAGCAGTTCTATCAGCTATATTGAGCTTGTCCCGGAGTTGCTGCATCTCTCCCTGTCACAACACATTTTGATCATAACTTGTACCAATTAAATCTATATAACCCAACCTTATGTCTCCCATGATGCCAAAACAAAATATCAGAGAATAACATTTACATGTAACCATCAATCAGAAACCAGCACATACCTGCAAAAACCTTCTTTCCTCAAGCCATTGCTTCACGGGCATTACTTTGTCATTAGCATCTTTCCATTCATTAGCTACAACTGTAGCCACCCTATTTGCTGTCACTTTTGCACGTGCGAGCTCCCTATCAAGAGTTTTTCTCTCCTCCTGGAAAACATAACCAAATAAATCCAATTTTGAGAATCATTGACAAACATCTCAACTGGAAAATGTTTAGAGGCAAGTATTGATGGAAACCAAGGCTCTTCAATAAATACTGGACATTACATTCATCTCTTGAACTTTGCGCTGGTAATCCCTCACAGCATTTGCAGCTGCACCCCCAGCAAGGACAGCCTCTTCAAGCTCATGCACAGTTTGGGTAAGCTTCTCAACCTCAGCAACCTTTTGGCGGAGCATTTTATCCAAAATTTTATTTTCTTCCTGATATAACAATGCATTAGGCATACTAACATGTACAAGCTAATAAAACACGCTATTATGCAACTATACACCCAAACATTCAATGAACTTAAAAGAAAATCAGCGCAGTCAACCACCATACCTGGCAAATTTCTATCTGCTTCATCAACTCTTGGTTCTTATTTTGCAGATCGTCCACCATGGAAGCCTTTGCCAAGGCAACCTGAACAGTCCGCTCAGCTTCAAGCAAAGCAGCTTCTTTGGATTTGGTGAGGCGATCTAACGCCTTGTTGTCATCCTGCAGCTTTGCAATCTGAAAGGAAAAATCACATCCAGTCAGTTTACCCTTGGGATAACAATAATCTCAGTTGTTTGTGTAGGGAACACCATCAAGAATCAATGATCAAAAACAGGAACACACACAACCTCTTGACGGGCAAGTTTGAGTTCAGCCTCCAGCGGTGCAAGGATGGCTTCAATGGGAGGCATATCATCATCTTTTTGGGCAGCATGAACCCTTCGGAGAGTGGCTTCTGCAGCAAACTGAGCTGCCATAGAGGCCTTCTTCTCGTCGTTGATTTTCTTTATCTCAAGATTCTGCAAGAAGAAAATGTCACATTGATGTTAGTATTAGAGTGTTAGACCAAGGAAAAAAGATACAACAAATGGAATGGGTTTTGTGCCTTACTTTGCTTTCTAGAAGAGATTCTGCTAACTTGAGCTTTCCTTCAACCTTTGCCAATTCTTCACTTAGCTACAATGAAAAGAAGCACCGAAAACATCAGCTTCCATTCCACATTAAACACTGTTAAAAAAACAAAAACATACTGTAAAGAAAACGCTCTACAACCAAACAATTACCCAAATACTGTCTCTCCGCTCTCTCTCCTCCCAAAGCGCATGTATGCATATTTGATTCTGTTTTCAATTTTTTTATATGTTTTCTTAACCTTTCATCATTCACATTGAAACAGTTTGACCAGAAACTTAATATCTAACTTACATCAATGAATTTATGAATTCAATTTTTAGTGGCTTGTATAAATAGACAATTTGCATAATAATGTCCATGTTCCCTGCAGAAACCCAATCCCTTCTAGTTATGTTGACAGCCACAATCATGTTCATTCATTCCTAGATAAACACTAGGTCCATTTTGTTGTTGCACTGAAACCATATCCAGCAAATATTGTTTAATGAGAATCACAATTCACAACCACCAACGGAGCATAACCACCAACAAAATCAGCTGGGATACTGACACCGTAACGAACACTAGAATTAGCAATATTGTCGAATGGGAGCTCCCTCAATTTTGATACCAAAGTCAAGACCTTTTGAATAATAAAAAGAACAGTTTTGGAAATTGTCCCACATCGGTTAATTATCTCCTCCAAAACTAGTACATGAGCCTGGGTGGCCTCTCCACTCATTGCCAATTAGTATTGAGTTGGATGCTTTAATATGGTTTCAGAGCTAGATTTTCGGAGGCTTTTCCCCTTTGTTTGTGCCATAGCTGCACTTTGTTTCGTTGTGATCTGTGTGTTCCAAATCCTTTGTTGACCTCTCCATGTGCAAGTCGGGAGTCGCACGTGAGGGAGAGTATTGAAAATTGTCCCACATCGGTTAATTATCTCCTCCAAAATTAGTATATGAGTCTGGACGGCCTTTCCACTCATTGCCAATTACTATTGAGTTGGATGATTTAACAAACAGGAATACGCTTGACCCTTTACAATGAAGGGGAGGGCCATACTCGGCAAAGCACTTAGTTTCCATATCCAGTGGCTATCGACCATTCACTAGAAGTTTGTAACAGAAAGATGACTCGTTTATCGGAGAATTATTGCTGCTCCAGGTTTGGGACACGCAAGTCCAAGTCATATGAAGAAGTCAAATCCAAAACTGGCTGAAACTTTTTGGAATCTTCATGCGAAGGGGAGGTCACCCATGGGAGCCAAACTATCCCTACCAGCCATCTAACATCTGTCCCATTAGCCATTCGATTTAACTAATTCTAGGGAGAAGGCAAACAGGCAGCAAACAACTGCATAAATATGACACTTGCAAAAAAGACGACATTTGAATCATCTGCAATGATGAATTATGTACATCGGAAACATACAACCTTCAATACAACCTTGCTCGTAAAGTGGCAATGGAAAGACAAAACAACAATGGAAGATCCTCTAAAGCGGATATTTTGAGAGAAGTATCAGAAACGACAGCTACTAACGTGTGAAGTTTAAAGAGAAATATGTTTGATAAACTTAAGTTGCACTGAGAACTACATTAGTGAACACCATCAGCTAATTCAGAAAGCCAAACACAACACCAGCATAAGACCCCAATCTAAACAAGCCTACAGTATGAACACCACCATTAGGTCAACCGCATCAGAAATACAGCAACCTGCATATCTAAACTCAATCTATGAGTTGATCGACATAAATTCCTTCCCATCTTTGGCGTATTATCCCTTGATTTGATTTGTCTGGAAAGGAGGCAGCTGCAGCATTTTGATGGACTCAAAGTGCGACTTCAGAGGTCTTTTATTAGTAGCTTGTATAGTCGGAACTCAAGGGTCCTTCCTCGACCAATTTCATAACACGTAACTCCTTCCCACTATAAGGTGGTGTATGTGGCTTTTTTCGGTTATTCGACCTCTTTCTATATACAGGTGGCATTCCTTTAAATGCATCAGTTAATCAAACTATTTACTTGAAAGGGAAATTCTAGTTCATTCATCAACGTGACAACCCCTCAGAAACTAGCAAAACACAACACATCAGCATAAAACCCCAATCTAAGAAAGCCTACAAAATGAAGACCACCACCAGGTCAACTACATAAAATAATACGGCAACCTGCATACGCTAAACTCAGTGTTCAAGTTCATTGATCGGCACGAAGTCCTTCTGAATGCAGGTGGCATTCCTTTTAAAGCCTTTGGTTATGAAACTATCTACTTGGAAAGAAAATGTGAGTTCATTAACCAACATGGCAACTCCTCATAAACTAAAGCATTTCGAAAGAAAGATACATAACCTCTTCAACTGCCTTCTCTCTTAGGCGATCTGAAAACCTCAGTGCCTTGATCTCTGCATTCGCTTCCCCCAATTCTCTATCCTTATCTGCAAAAAAACAAAACAAGCACACCTCAAATCGACAACAACCAAAAAAAACCCAAGCATTACTACAATTATGGCTGATGAATGAACCAGCCCATTCACGTTGGAGTTCGAGCCCGTGTTCGCTCATTAAAAGCTCGTCTATGATCCGTTTGTAACAAAAACAAACTAAGCTTGAACTTTTTTGAAGCTCGTTAAGCATTCAAACTAAACTCCAACAAACTATTTGATCGGCGCGTTCAACATATGATGTTTGGATTTTCTAAGTTACTCAAGATCAGTGTTCTAAAAGTCGGCCGCCAAGGCCAACTAGTCTGCGTCTAGGTGCTAGGAGGTGGTCTAACGCCCAGATTGAGCAGCCTCGGCGCTAGACGGCCAACTGGTTACCGCTAGGCGCCCCTTTTTTCCGCCCGACCAGTGCCAAGCAATTTTTAGAACATTGCTTGAGATCGGTTGGTGGCTGGATTAAGGTTCATTCGAGATCGGCCCGTTTCATAAACAAGCCAAGCTCGAACGTATTTTTACAACTGTAAAAAGATAGATTTCAAACCAAGCTTCAACAAATATCTCGTTCGCTTCGTTTATCCGCCCTGACTACAAGTCTACAACACAAAAAGAGAAAGCACAAAGCGAAGGTCCACCGGATCTCACCCCTGACTTCATTCTCCAATCGATTGAGCTCCACCTTGACCGGATCCGACCCGTGGAGCAGGTTCATGAACTCATCGGCGTCCATGCTCGGCGGCCGCGCCGGAGCTCTCCGCTGCCGCGAACCCCTGAACGATCCCGACGCCGACAATGGCGCCGCCAGAACATCCGCCGGCGACATTCCCCCTCCGTCGCCGGGAACCTCCGCCATCTCGGATCTAATAACACTGTTTCACTGCCACCGCACGACCTCAGTCTATGGTTTCTAATCTGTCGGAATGCGCGTAGATAGATGCAGAGAGAGAGAGAGAGAGAGGGAGTCTAGATTTGGAGACGTATATTACTATATTCTATTCTTTTTGGTGTTGGGATTGTGAGCTGCTTCTCTCTAGAAAATGTGTTTTTCTTCGGGGAGAGAGAGAGAGAGAGAGAGAGTGTGTGTGTTTAGGTGTATGATTATAAACAAACAAAATAATCTTGAGTGTAACAGAGATGATTAAGGAAGTTTATAAACAAAAAACAGAGATGATTAAGCAGACAGTGCTGTATCTGAAGTGGGTGTGTGTGCACTGTGTAACATAGTACTCCATACTTCCACAGTAAAGTAAACGAGGAGGATCCCCTCAGTAGTTCGGAACTCGTTCCGTTAACAAAAATAAGTATTTATTTTTTGAACTAAATGCGGTATATTAGGAAAGAATAATGTCTCGTAAAACAGTAAATAGATATTTAAAAATAAAAATTTTAGTAGAACGGAGCAAATTTAGTAGAACGGGACCTAAGTACTTCAAAAAAAACAAAAAATTTAGCGGAACGAGACCTAACTATCTTGCTGGCCTATTTCGGGTCCAATTTGGTGGTCGAAATTGTTTCATTTCTTACGTTTTATTGTGACCATTAACCGGGTCCAAAATCATGTTATTAAATAATTTGATGTAATTTTTTTTTGATCCGCAATAATTTGATGTAATTTGAGAGCACATTTATGGGTTGTGATCTTGTGATGTAAGCCCTTTTGTTTTCCAGAAAGTCTATTGGCACAACAAATCTATGCATAGAATTCTATGTGGTGCCTACTAAGGGTCCCACACAAGTGATTTGAGCCGTTCATTATGTTTAAAATATTTTTTCAAGGGCCCTTGCGAAAAATCAGCTCAATCCGATACCTATAAGTACTTGTCTAACTTTTCATTCTCTAAAAACTTGAATGAAAAGTTAGATGATTAAATCAAGCACTTATAGATATCGGATTGAGCTAATTTTTTGTGAAAACCCTTGAAAAAATGTTTTAAACATAATGAACGGCTCGGATCACTTATGTGGGACCCTTAGTGAGCCCCACATAGAAATCCGTGCACAGATTTGCTGTGCCAGTAGACTGGTTCTTTGTTTTCTCAATATAACTATGCTCTGAAATTATACCAAACAATATTTTATTAATGTGATTTTTGACGTGATTATTGGTTTTGACGAGATCTAAAAAATGAACAATTTTAATCATCAAAGTGGTGGTTAAAAATGGGCTAATAGAAAGTCTGAGTAATGGGTGTTTTTTGAATTGAATTTTTTCTTCCAAATTAGCATCCAAACAAGGATCACTTATAGGATCCGAATATATTTACATGGATTCGGGAGGACTGCGGTGTCGTTCCGCTTTCTTTTTAAACCTTCTTTTTTAAAAAGAAGGTAATTTTAAGATCAAATATAATGAAAATAAAAAATAATTTTTAAATTTTTCTGGCACCGTTTAAGAGATCATCTATTAAACAATATTCATATTAATAGGAAACATAAACACATGATTTTTGAGCCGCTTCTCTCTAGAAAATGTGTTTTTTCTTCGGGGAGAGAGAGAGAGAGGGAGAGCGCAAGCTTCTCTCTAGAAAATGTGTTTTTCTTCGGGGAGAGAGAGAGAGAGTTTAGGTGTATGATTATAAACAAACAAAATAATCTTGAGTGTGACAGAGATGATTAAGGAAGTTTAAACAAAAAACAGAGATGATTAAGCAGACAGTGCTTTATCTGAAGTGGGTGTGTGTGAACTGTGTAACGTAGTACTCCATACTTCCATAGTAAAGTAAAGGAGGAGGATCCTCTCCGCAGTTCGGAACCGTTCTGTTAAGAAAAATAGTATTTATGTTTTGAACTAAAGGTGATATACTATATTATGAAATAATGAAACAGTAAATAGGTACTTAAAAATAAGAATCTTAGTAAAACAGAGCAAATTTAGCAAAACGGGGCCTAACTATCTTGTTGGCCTATTTCGGGTCCAATTTGATGGTCGAAATCATTTATTTCTTGGGTTTTTATTGAGACCATTAACCACGTCAAAAATCATGTTATCGAATAATTTAATATAATTTGAGAGCACATTTATGGGTTGTGATCTTGTGTTGTAAGCCCTTTTGTTTTCTCAATATAAGGGTGCTCTGAAATCATACCAAATAATTTTTGATTAATGTGATTTTTGACGTGATTATTGGTTTTAACGAGATCTAAAAAATAACAATTTCAATCATCAAAGTAGTGGTCCAAAAATAGGCTATTAAAAAGTAAGGATAATGGATGTTTTTAAAATTATTATTATTTTTTCCAAATTAGCATCCAAACAAGGCTCAGTCTATTTACATGGATTCGGGAGGACTGTTTCCCATTATAAACTCTGATGATCCCAGTTTATGAGGGGCACAAAAGGACGATATTTTCCGCCCCCAGTTTCAGCTGGAGTTTTCTTGCAGTGCACCCAAAAGGAGGAGGAAATATATATATATATATATATATATATATATATATATATATCAATTGATAGGAAGGATGATTATATTATGAAGTCCATAGTATATAAAATATAAATTACGGAACACTACATTAATTGTATGAGAGTCTGCGAGATAACTAAAAGTCCAACGACCCAACCACTATAAACATAACCTAACTATAAGCCCCCATTAGGAGGAGAAATAATCTCAACGGAAGAACACTCACAAGTGAATGAAAAGACTCAAACTCCGGACCTCCCAGTGAGATGCAAAAGTCCTGGTTAACTAGGAGGTCAGATGCAGAAGTCCTGACCAACTGGACTAGTCCCAGTTAATTCAATAAACTCAAGTTAGGCAGACACTTTATAATCACTTGACCGGGGTTAATTTGTCTTCAAGTTCATTCTTGAAATCATACTAAGCATCCATTTTTTTAGAAACATGTCGGTCGGTATCCGATTGAAATATTTTTTACAGAGACCCTAAATAAAATATTTTGGACAAAATAAGCGACTCCGATAATGTTTATGTTTAGCCCACCTTAGGTCCCACAAGGATGATCCGAACCACTCATTTTTTTAAAAAAATATTATTTTATGCATTCCTATAAAAATTGTCTCAATTGGATGTCGGTAAGGGCAAAATTAACTAGTTAGCCCTGTGAATTTTAAAAAAACCCTTATCCATATCCGATTGAGATGATTTTGTACAAGAACACATAAAACAACCTTTTAAGAA
The DNA here is from genome assembly GCA_014282245.1 of Rhododendron simsii. Taxonomy (NCBI): domain Eukaryota; kingdom Viridiplantae; phylum Streptophyta; class Magnoliopsida; order Ericales; family Ericaceae; genus Rhododendron; species Rhododendron simsii. Next base: position 6,585,833 of record CM024961.1, on the reverse strand, counting down.
AATGAGCGGTTCGGATCGTTCTTGCGAGACCCTGAATGAGCCCCGTAAAAAGTTTGCATATGATCTGTACTTAATTTACCTATGCCACTAGCACAGTTCTATCCCCTTAGTAGAAATGTGAAGACTAGTACCAACTACTATGTTAAAATGATCAAATCCAATGTAAGCTAATGCATTGAAGGATTGAAGATGCCGGTATTGGGGGGCCGTTAGTAGAAGGTAGGGTTGGTCCACTAAGTAATTGAGGTGCGTATAAATTGATTCGAACTTCCAATTTATTGAAAGAAAAAAGAATTGAAGATGCGTCACCAGACACCACTACTCGAGCCATGATTTCTTCTTAAATTCGGCTCGGAAATTGATCCCAAAAAGTGGACGGATATGGAATATATTACTTGGTAATGCAGGATCCTAGTCCCGGTCTTGGAACTAAAAAAGCCGTTTAGCACGGAGGATTGGACAGGAGGTTTGCGGTAATTTTTTGCCCTTTCCTTTTTTGTCAAAGCCCTAGGCCTAGGAATCATTTGAGACTTGCATTCTAAGTTAGGAAAAAAGTTGATCTTGACTGTAGGTTTACCCTAAATATATATATTGTTTTTTGGGTTCAGCCAATAATCGATAAACCTAACAGAACCGACGAGTTCCCCACCGACGGGAACGCAGGGCCCGTTCTGTGTCCCTCACAGAAGATCCAAATCATTTAATATATATTTTTTAAATAGAATGGGTCCCATGAAAATTAATGCAATTCGATGTTTAATTGTTTTACCCAATATTTTATTTTTTCATGCAGATATCCATGCGGGACCTAGAGCAGGCCTCGCTTTCCCATCGGTGGGGAACCCATCGATACGTATAGTGGGGTTCCCCAATAATATAGTCTTAGGATGAGTTCACCTTATACTCTATTTTTTTGTCACTAATACTATCAAAATACCACTTGTTTCTACTAAAAGTATCAAAAATATCATTTAGTTACACGAAACGAGTTGTTTTGAGTAGTGGGTATTTTTAGACTAAATACCAAAAATCCCATTTAGTCGATAGCATGAACTCGTTCTAAGCTTAAGGTTAGTCACTCGTAGCACTAAGAATGGTAAAAAGGAAAATGCAACAATTACCGTAAATTAACTTAAACCGCAGTTTTTTTATGCAGGCACTTGTGTAACTCCAAAGCCACTGGAGTGCCTTTTTTTAGAGTGTCCTTTGCGTTGTGATGCCATTTTGCACTTGTCCCATTATTCTTGTAATGTTTCTCTTTCGTTAACCAAAATTTTATTTGCTTAGATGTTAAAAAAAAATTAAACCACAGCTTTAGTAGATATTAGTTAGTCTTGAATAAAGACGAAACAAAGGGGAACAAATCTAGCTAGTTTTTTTTATCAGGGGAACTGCTTGAAATCTTTAGAAAACGTAAAAGCGATGTTTTTTTTGGGCATAATTCAAATTGTCTGCACTAGCTTAATTGTACCACGATTAATTCTTTTACGGAACTATGAAGTTGCATTGGCAAATGCAATGGCGTATCCAGCACGTGCCCTCATTGGATTTTTTTTTTCGTATTTTAACCACCAGCTTTGCTTACCCAAAAAAAAATGTAACTCTTTCGTTTTAACCTATGGTAAAAAGTTTCTACTTAGTTTGTGAATTACACTAAGAGTCGGTGATAATTAAGCCAACATCAATCCATCAGAACGGCATGCCGGAGCTGTTGGAAAAGCTACATAATCTTAGGGATCTCTCACAGAAATCAGGAGTGAAATTCATCATCTTCAACCTGGTAAATCAAGAGTGATGGTTACTTCTAGAACCCATGGGATAAAATCATAAAAGTGAACGTAAGCCCTCTCTTATTAAGGAAGAGGGCACACAAAAATAACCTCACCGGGACGGCTTCTCTATAACGGATACATCATATGTTTCCCTTCCCATCATAGAAACAATGAAATCAATCGTGGGGATTTAATCTCACCAAATATTATTGGGAAACCACTAAGTCGATAGGAAAAAATCATGTTGTCAAGTAGATCGCGTAATTTGACTATCATAACCCAATCTATTAAGTCCAATAATCACACTGCAATCCAATTTTAGAAAATATAGAGTACTCTTTATTTTTTCCCCAACAATCTCCCACTTGGTCCATGCAACTTATATTGTACATACATAAACTAATACTGTATTGTACTTGGATTGCAACAAACATAGAAAACTTGATTGAGTGGACACTCATTTTGCTTTAAAAATACTTTTCAAACACTCTTATCCATAGACTTCCTTGATATAAGATTATGAATGCTTGACAAGCAATATATTCGCCTAAACAATTCCATATATAATCACAATATCAAATCTTTCTAGGACTTGAGCAATTATATTTCATGTGGTTTTTGCTTCATTTAGTGATGATGTGAAAACTGCATCTCTGATTCTCTGCATGCGATCTAAAACACATTTCACTGCTGTCTTGCTTCATACCACAATGGTATGTCACCTAGACATATACATCAATATTCAATCTTTTGTCTAGTGTGCAAATTTACCGATATGGAGGCCATCCCATATCTAGCTTTACGAGATTGGCTCATGCTTAAAAGTTTGAGATCGACTTGCACATTTCATGAGCTAAACCAAGTTTATCTTGATCACAAATTAAAATACCTATTGTGAGGCGAGCTTGAACAATTAATCGAGCTCCAACCGATCATGACCAGGTGTTAAAAGAGTTCCAGCCAAGCCTGAACAATGCTGTATCCGGCTATGTTTGCTTGATTAGCACCCCTGGGCTTAGCACTCTTCAGACCTCCCCAAGCTGTGCTCCAAGTGTCTGACTTGTGCTTGGGACTTGGCGGGCCTGCCAGGCCCATATGGCCCATATGATAGCAAGCCTTGTTGTGACCTCAATGTATAGGAGTTTCATGATTCCATCCCGACCCCAAAAATTTTATTCTGAATTATTCATACTTGACATAGCGGAATTCACAAGAGATTAGTTAGCATACTAATCCAAACGAGATAAACAACCCGTCGCAACGAGCAATTCTTGCGCACAAGAATGAAAGAGAAATTCTCTGCAATATTATTAATCAAAAGCTGCATAAACCCTAAGTTACAAACCTTTTTATAGGCCGAAACCCTAAAAATAAACTTGGAAATTAAAAAGTCTCAGAATTTGGGGCTTTTCCTAAAATTGAAAACGGGAAAGAAAAAAAAGACTTTTCCAAAAAGAATCAATTTAAAAGGAATTACGATCTAAGAGTTATTAACGAAACAAATCTTTCATAAAACGGCAAAATAGCGCAATTGAAAGCCTAAACGAAGGAATTAGACAGAAAAACACCGTTCATCATCAACCTGGGGTTGATGAGTATGGACCGGAGCACGAAAATAAGTCAGCCCACCAAGTTTGGGCCTATTCCGAGCTCGTCTGAATTTAGCCAATTTGGGTAGTCCGAAATTAAACACCGTTTGGACTTCCAGGACTTGACTCAGTCTAGCTGATCATGGAATTGGGCCTCCACGTGTTCTACATCAATACTGTAGGACTTTGCTAGTATTAAATTGATACAAAATTCAAGTGGATACGACAATGGTAACATCATGATCGCTTGAAAGTTATTGTAAAGGACAATCTCAAATTTACATTTACCCTCCATTTTATCAAGAACTACGTTCTCTAGTCAGTGACTAAATTGATGTCCGATAGAAATATGTTTTATATAGAGATGTTCTAAACATTGAGTTCTACATTATGAACGGCCTAGATTGAATCTTTGAGCTAGGGATGAGTGTAGTATTCAAGGGACAGCAGAGGGACAGCAGGCTGCTGTGCCTTATAACAGGAACCCCTCTTCCTCTCGGACCATCCAAAGTTGCTCAAATGAGATTCAAAGGGAAGAGCCATAAGTGTCCATAATTGCTCCAATATCAAGTAAAAAATAGCTATCTCCTCTCTCTAAAAAATAGGCTCCGATCTTGGTTTTCTCCCGGGTGCGGCAGCCCCTTCCCCGCCTCGTCTCCACCTTTTTTCTCATCCTCTTCCCCTTCGCTTGTCGTTTTTCCGTTGTCCACCTTCGTCCGGAGATGGTAGATCTGTGATTTCGGGCGTCCAAAGCTCTGGCCAGTGGTGGGTGGCTTGGTTATTTCGACCCAAATCCTCCTTCTCTACTTGGATCTGGTAGTGTGTGGTAGTCGGCAACAACTCTAATAAGAAGTAGGATGGTTAGGAGGGGGTTTCGTTTTTTCTCTTTGTTTTCTTTTGTTTTTCCGGCTTAACCTGAGTTTCCCCAACTGGTTTTCCCAGTTCGGTAGAGTTTCCAGTCCAGGTTTCCCCGGATCTGGAGGGTAATGGAGGTGGGCAAATAACTCCGGTTGTTTTGGCTCTCGGAGTAGATGGTAGATGGTTAGGGACTGACTGCGGCTTCAGGCCTCCGGTGGTGGCGGCGCCTTGTTGGCCGATTGGCCTTGGTGCCTGGGTGTGTGGTGGTCCCCGTTCTAGCAGCAGGGTAAGGTCAGTTGTCGGCCTCCGCGATTGAAGAACTGATCCACTAGCCAACACGGATTTCTGGCTCTCGGTTTCTTCTCGATTGGAGCCTGTCGTGACAGCGTAGGTTTGCCTTGGAGATTCCCTCCACTACTTCAGTGTGAGAACTCGTTCGCGCCCTCGGTAGACGGCGTCTCGTATCCTCACCCGAAGTCGGCAGGCGTGCTTTTTGGGTAGTAACCCAAGGCAATTGATCATTCTCTGCTGTTTTGATATCCTTTTGAGTTGTGTTGCTAGATGTGACTCGGGTTTTTTCGCCAATCCTTAGGAGATTGAATGTCTGGATTTCATACTCCACGTGTCCCGACCTTTTATTAGCGGTGTGAAGTCGTTCCTGGTCTTAGACATTTATCTTCCTTGTTTCATTCTTAGTTGGATGATTTTGGTATTTCCCTTGTCATTGTTTTCGGATGGATATCTGTAGATGCCGTATGGCTTCTTTGAAATGATATGAATCGTGTTCGGATAAAAAAAAAAAAAAAGGGAAGAGCCATCAACCAAAAGAAAGAAAAAGATCAGAAGGGAGGAGTATCTATCTATGATTAAAAAAAAGAAAAGAAAAGTGAAGAGTACAAGTGTTCACAGAAGAAAATAAACCTGTCAAGGTTGTTATTCCAAGAATGAATTCAAGCTTGTTCTTTCATTTATAAGTTGCTCCTAATTCATTTTGCTTCTACAAGAAATCACTATCATTTTATACAACTCAGAGCTCATTATGTGAACATTTAAAAAACCCCTGAGCAAGTATTGATCAGTTAAAGCTTCACAAGGCTCGGGCATTTCTCCCACCTCTTCTGCTCACTGCCTCACACAACCGACACGGTAATGTGTCCAAGCTTGCCGCACGTGCTTTTACGTAACTACCCATCACACCGCATCTTCTCCACGCATGGTACTCCGCATAGGCAATAGGGTCATTGGCAAGGCCCTTCACATAAGAAGCTAGTTCTTCCATCGATGCAAATTTAGTCCCGTCTATTATCGAATGTGGAGGGACAAAATCCCACACATTTGGAGCACCAAAATAAATAGGTACTGCTCCAGAGTCCAAGGCGTAAAATAACTTCTCCGTCACATAACTTTCTGTCACTGTGTTTTCGATGGCAAGGACAAACTTGTAGTGGGACATAGCACAGTGTAAATGGTCCCACCATTGAGGGGCAGAGTTTTGATCTTTAACACAGTCTGGGTAGAGAGTTAGGGCCATATCTAGGCCGCCGACATTGTTCAAGCACTTGCCAAATGAGTGGTGGGGTAGCAACTTGAGGAGAGCTATGGCAAGTTTGTTTCTTTGAGGAAGACAACGCGACGACGACCAATAAACCAGTGTATCCTGAAATTTTAGGTATCCCAACTTATCTACCAAATACAGACACAATAGATAACCAAATTGTTGCAATCAAACAACTAGTCTGTCTTTGAATCAAAATTTGTGAAAGTATTTTACATGGGGAGAGGAAAAGATAAGAAACAGTGATACAAAGAAGGTACATTTATCTTTTCGACTTTGGATCATTTTCCTGTCTTTCAGCGTCCATTTGAATATCAAGAAAAAATGATAGAAAATGCAAGCGAAAGGAATTCTTTTTCTTTCGAGTAGGATGAACATTTCTTTTCGAAAAATTACGTTCTATAGTTGGAAAGAATGAAAGTTTCAAAGGATAAGCTGGTTAAGACTAGTTTACAGAAAAATAGGGGCTAAGTGGCTAACTTTTAAATTGAATGTTTCACATAATCACTCACACAGAAGTACGGAACTTCTTTTAAAATTTTCTTCCAGTTACCATTGTCCTCTTGCTAATCCATCAAATAATTTTCCATCATTATTTTCTGATGGGCCCAGAAGGGGCCACGTCATCACTTTCTAATAAATGGCCCTTAATAAATCCCTTATGAATTCCATGATCCAAACAAATGCAGAAATTCAAAGATATCAAAATGCCCAAGATAAAGAAAGGGGAGGAGTTTAGAAAAAGAGAACCCCAAAGGCATTTTAGTAGGGTGTCGGAGGTAGAAGCAGAATGCTTACATTGTTCTTGTAAGAAGACAATTGGTAGTTTCGGTTATTATGAAAGAGGGCACCAGCATAAGTGGCCTGAACATCATCCTTGGCATGGTAACTAATAAACAGATCCTCGCGATCTGATCGCTTTCTGCCAGCCTCAAGATTCATGTATACACGAAGCGGTTCTCCATTGCGTCTCTATAACATAAGAAACAGCACGGTATGAGAAGCTTGAAAAGCCATGAAGTACAATAGAAATTAAGATGGAATCTTGACATAAAACGCATTATCACCAAGAAGAGACATGGCATACTTCTCCATCGGCAGTTTGGGGAACTGAATAGGGGCAGGCATGGGCTTCCTTACTCAACGAACTTCTGGAAACATAAGAAAAAATTCTCTGTTTTGCAACTTAGACGTAGACTAGCTTCTTTGATCATCTCCCCTTCGGGGACGTGGTAAAAATTACGAGTCCTCTTTTGTGTGACTGGTTTTACTTTACTTGCTATTTATATTTGTGCAATTCCACCAAATACCATTTAACATCAAATCCAAACCACACAATCACTTGGTTTTCTCAAGTTGAGAGTCCCCAATAAGTTGTATGCAACAGAAACTACCGAAGAAAGTCTCGCCTCAAGTGGCAGATATTTTTCAGAAAATATCATGTTTGGTCAAACATTGGGTCGTTCAACTAGAAAAATGACAAACAAGAAATGGAGTCTTGGAGATGTGATAAGCGTCCAAGATTGTATAATCTTGGTGCTTAAGTCCTTTAGTTTGTAGCGTTTGTACATATAAGTTGTCGTTTTTATTCAATATTGCACGTAAGGTTGTGTTTTGTTAGTTTCAGGTAAAACGTGGAATTAAGGCGGTTGTTAGCGCCACAGATGACTCTCAAAAGCATCCAAGTATCCGAGGCCGCGTGGCGACTCCCCACTAAGTCCCGAGGGGTGTTTAAATAAGTGTTGAGGAGTGCTCGGGTCGTCGGAGGGCCGTTGGGGCCAAGACCAGAACAAGACATGGGTATGTCCACCCAGTACCAGTACCGGAAAATTGCCAGTACCGGTTCCCGTTGAATAGAGAGCAGAAGAACTAGCCTATTGAAGCTTGGTATTGGTACTATGAAATTGCTAGTACCGGTACTGCCTGGAAAAATATCTACATTTTTCCACCTTTTACAACTTTCCTCTTAAAGCATACTTGCTACTTTTGACAAATTTTTGGATATTTGTGGAGAGAGGTGGTTTTGTATAAATACCCCTCTCCTCCCTTTAAGATCCACAATTTTTTTACTTTTATGCTTGCAGTCTTTTTTTTTCCTAAGAACTCCATAGCTTTCTAAGCTTTATTTCAAGCTAGCTTCCTTAAGAACTCAAGTATTTGCCGTACGTTAATTTCTCATTTGTTAATGTTGTAGCCGCGGTTGAGATCCTTCATAATATCAAGTCTATTTTTGTTTCTATCGGTTAAATCTCATGTCTCTATTTCCTAGCATGCTTTCTTCTTAAAGTATGGTTGAGTAGTCTTCTAGGCTTGGTCATGGGATAATGTCTTCCCCATGACTTAGTGGTTTGAATGGTTTTATATGACTTTATCATGGTTTAGTAAGGAAAAGACCTAATCTCTTATGTTCGGCCAAACCAAAGAGCTGTTAACCTTTTTGATCGTGTGTTGGCCAAAGTTTTAACCTTCGTCTTGCACAATCGGTGCTTGGAACTTTTAACACTTCCGGTGTTTGAATTAAATGTTTACTAAACAAGTTTAAGTCATTTCCGAACTAAATCCATAATTATGCTTGGCTTTTAACATTGAGCGCTTTGGGTTGAGCGCTTTGGGAAAAAGATTGTCCATGTATTGTCCTTGAGTTGTTAGAAAGAAATGGTTAAAACGGCTAAGTCATCGGGTGGTTTAATCCCCTAGACCTTGCAGCCTTTTTATCTTAGTTCAAACCTCATTTCTAGTCTTTTTACAATAGTTTTTCACTTTTCAAAGCAATACCGACAGTTGGCCGTCTAAACGCCGAAAACCTCATATAAAGCCTACAATCCGAACAAGCTATATTCGATTCCCTGTGGTACGATCTCGATCTTACCGAGTTATTCTGCAAATGACTAGCCCTACGCTCCGGGCTAAGACATCCAAGAGTACTATCTTCCATCCTATGCAATATGCCAATTATCCTTCTCCAAGCACAAAAAAAAAATCCTTTTTCCCTAAATCCAAAGAAACATTTGGCAGAGACTACATGACAGTTCAACTCCACTTCAACGAACTTGCCAAATGCCATAGTTTGGTCGAATTGATAGGAAGAAAGGACCTTACTGAAGCAAAGCCATAAAATGGGATGGAAAGACTGGGTTCGTGGGCAAAATCATATTTATTGAATCGAGAATGGTTAAGTGAATCAAAAATTTATAATCCTAATTTTGTGAATCAAGAATCCAATCGCAATGTGACTTGTAAGACTCTGCAAAAATACTATATTTGATACTAAAGTAACTAAACAATCCGCAAATACATTAAAATAACAAAATATGTTTACTCTGATATAAATAGTTTAGTATTTCTTCCATAGGGACATATACAACATGCAGTTGTCAAGGCTTTTTCCTTCAATGCAATGAGGTGCTAAAGTGACAAAACATAATTTAAAACCACAGCATGATTTTTGACATTCAAAATATTGTTTTCTCATCCGAACCTTTCAAGAGGAAATACCTTGCTAATTTTCTATCTTCTAAAGCCTCAACAACCTTAAGGACCCATTCATTTGGTGAGAAAGGAAAGGGAAAGTATGGGAACATCTAACTTTCTTGTATTTTCTGCTTGTTTAGTTAGCAATAAACTTGTAGGGCAGCCAACATCATTAATTTTTCCACTAGGATTAGTTTTCCCTCAAAAGTTTTATCTCATATTAAATTAGTGCTCTCCAAAACTAAACTATATCTTATTTATCCTACAAAATCTTTTGGTCAAACGAACACCTACAAGAAAACAGATTTTACTTCCCGTTACCTCACTTCACTAAACCTTTCTCAGGATTAACTTTGTTGTGCCAAACTCTTGACAACTAAGGAGCCTAATAGGATTCTCAAATTACAAAGTTCATATAGCCAACAGCTAGGGGCTCAAGAGGTTGGCTAGTTTAGACATTTGAATGTAAATTCTAGCAAACAGATGATGAGAAAAAAAAATTCATTTCAGTTCGGAGCTATGTCTTACTAATTTCACAAGCATTACATGTCGATATGTTGGGGAGTGTTCGAATCCTTAGCTATGGTTTTCCAAATTCTCTTGTGCATTACGTCACTAGAATAGATCTCTTTGTAGTTTAATCTGAAGTAGAGAATATGGTTTCGGTTTCCTAGGGAATGATCAATTGCTTGAAGAGAGAAGACTATATCTCAGTGAATTGGCCATCTCATCCAATGTTACCCAAAAAGCAAATAGCCTATTGTTTTGCCAATAGGAACGCAAGTTCAAAACAGGTACATCTTGCATTTAAAAGGGTGAAATTTTAGTGCTCCCTATTTTCCCGCCATTTGTTTCTTAGAGTAAAATGTTTAATTCTGATTACATAAAGAGTGATACTATATGAATGGTAATTAATCCTGTTTAGTTCCAATTACTCTCCAATCCTCGGTTAATTTATTTAATGTAATCCTTTATGCCCTCATCTTCAACAAACCCTAAACCTATTTTCTTTTTGAAATGGTCTCTCCTCAACTTTTGCCATCAGCCGCCGCCCTTTCGTTCTCCTTCACCACTATACCAACCATCCCACACCAGCCCAATATTTTATTTTCGTGCACAAAATACATGGTAAGCTATTGATTCTCCAAGAACACAATGAGGTTTATAAACCCTTTCCGCAATTAGACATGAAGGTTTAATGATGCCATAATTTCTAGTTGCGCACTGCTAAAGCATCAAACTCAAATCAATTGGCAATGATTGGAGAGGCCGCCCAGGCTCATATACTAGTTTTGGAGGAGATAATTAACCAATGTGGAACAAGCTCTAACATGCTCCTTCCTTGTCTATGTGTAGTGCTATATTTGCCCATTTAAGCAAGCTAAATACTAGCAACAAAAAACTGAACACTTTAATTCTGATCAAAAGATATACAGGAACTGATTTGTATGCATCTGAGATGTTGTTTGTCCCTTCCTGATCTTATGGACAAATTTCCTTCATTTGATATGTCAACTATGAAATTAAGACTAGTTAGCTAGACACAACTTTAAGAAAAAGTCCCTTGAATTCATTCCTCGACAATTATAATGCTAACAAAGTTAGCATTGTGAGTAATAATGCCATATTTTAGTTTATTTAAACATCAACAAGCATGAAAATGGGTGGCAGACTGGTGGAAGGGTGGAGAGGACTCGGGAGACGGCTGATTTTGGCGGATGGGTATCGAATAAATTAGGTTTAGAGTTGGTCAAAGACAAAGGATATTTTCGAGATTGACTAAACTTTCTTAGTGGAAAAAAAGTGGACTAGAGAAGGGAGTAGATCTTGGGAAGATGCATTTAAGAAACAGTTTTCAAGACACTATTTTCCAAAGGGTGCCCATCACTTGAAAAAAGTAAATTTTGAAATTATAATTAGAAGCCTGCCCTATTGTACCCAACTATGGAGACGTTGCATACCACAACCCTATTCTCGGTTCTAGAACTGGAAAGACCCAAAGCCAAGGTAACCTAGCTCTTTGCTGATTAAAAAAAAAGAGTAACCTAGCTCTACATCAGTATCCACTCAAAGCCTATAACACGACTTAAGATTTCAGCTCCAAAAGAGAATAACCATGTCAACAAATCATAATAAGCCCATGGGGGGTGACGATTTCTGTGTTCGAGAACTTTAAGCTTGCGAATTCCCTTGTCATAACTCATGACTTAATTAACATGTTTCTATGTTTGAGAACTTTAAGCTTGCAAATTCCCTTGTCATGACTCATGACTTCATTAACAAGATTAGCAACATCGATACTGAACTTGAAAGCTCTAATCCACTTTGACCATTTCTCACCAAAAGCCTCCCTCGATAAAATATCCAGAATTCTCCATTCAGCATGACCATGCAACTTCTATTCACAACTAAATTTCAAATCACCGGCCGTAGCCCCTTTCGACTCATTCACCGCCAAAATGGCATATAACTTACATTCCTCTGATGCAAAAATGGACTGAGAAGAAGAGATAGCCAGGGAAAGTAGAATTATAAGGCACCTAAGTGGCTAAAGTGCTATAGGTCCTAGATCCTAAATCCTAAGGACTGAATGAAATACGGAATAATATCCAGACTCTGTTTCACAGTTCAAAACCACAAAATTTGTGACTACAAAATTAACATTTTACAACCTAATAGCCAAGTTCAAGAAAATAAAATATCACATTGATATATTTGGGTGTTCCCAAGATCCACATAATCATATGAGTAAAGATCTATACAAGCAATCAGGAAACAACCATATGCACATGGATCCGACTTCTCTGCGATTGGACTTCAAAGAAGCCTCTGCAGTCTCATCTCATTGGTCATCTCAACAATCAATGGCTCATATTTTAAAAAGACTCTTCACGGGGAGAATTGTTTCAACAAAATCTAACCAATAAAAACACTTTTGGACGGCGTGATTTACTGATTTCACAAATTGCTCTTCGCCATCTACCGTCCAAAAGCACATACTGCAGCGAAGCCATTTCCAATCAACATAACTCTAATTCCACAAGCGAACCAATTTCAAATACCCAAATAAGTAACAATTGAACAACATTTACCTGAACCGGCGGCGACACCGTCTCAAACAACAAAGCATCGGGCTTGTCAGCAAGAACAGACGACTTGGTCCACAAACAGCTCAACCCACACCGGCACGAGTACAAATTATCTAAATTATCAGGAACCCAAGTCCACCCTTCCACCAAAACACTCACATGACCCATCTCCACCTCACCACAACCCAACTCACCATCAATTTCTTGAAATGCCAACGACCGATTTTTCACCAACCCCTTGTGTTTATCTCTGAACTGAGAGCAACCCACCTGAGCATCCCATTTCCTAAATGCACCGAACAGATCACTGAAGGGATCAGGCGTGGAATTAGCTTGCAATCGATAGCCCTTAGCTGATGGGATCAAAGAAGAGACTGATGGGAACTCGAGGATCCCAGATAACAGGAGGATGAGGAGAGCGAAGCCCAACATTAGTGCGATGGTGTAGGAGTTGAGGGATTTCAATAGGTGGTGGGGTGGGGTCATAATTTTCCCAAATGGGTGCTTGCTCTGTTTCTTCTCTCTCTTGGTAGAGAGAGAATTGGAGAGATTGGTGGTGGGATTTGGCCAGTGCACTGATGGATTTTACATTCCAGCGTTGTTTGGTAAAACTGCCACTTCTCTGTTTCTTGTTTTCTATTTGTTGAAACCAGTTTCTACTTTTCCTGCAAAAAAAAGGTGAAAGCGGAAAACATGTTTGTGTCAACTTGTCTTAAAATATATATACACACACACACACACACGTAAACATGAATTTTTTTTTTCTTTTTCTGAACAGCCGAAACCTCTCATTAACTTCCAAAACTCAACAAATTGGAATTACAAAGATTAGAAAGCTAAATAGGATGGGAACAAACCCAACTGACTGGTAAGACTTCCCTATGAAAAGCTGAAGCTATCCAGTGGGCAGCTCTATTACACTTCCAAATTAATCCAATAGCTTATGGATCTATATTCACATTGATCAACAGTCCAAAGAAGACTGACAAGTCACAGAGCCAAAACTGAGTCTGCTTCAAAGGATTCAAATTGATTAGCAGTTAAAGAATATCATCAAATATGAATCCAAGGATTTGGATACCAAATCCAGCAGGACTGTGAAAGGAACAACCAAAGCCAGCAATGAAGGGAAAAACAAGTACTTTACATCTCTTAATCCAGAGAAAGCATTAACAAATCATCATATTAGATTCGACCCGTCAAGTTTCATTCTTACAAAGATAATAAGGAAAACCAATCCTGTTGCGTTTACCATCAAACTACAGCACTTCCATAAATAAATAAATAAACTATATGCAGTGAACAATAGTGCCAAATGCTCAAACCAATGCCTTTTTCATAAAAGCACAAATACAACAGCGATACTTCTACCCAAATGATACCAAAACAACATATCAAGAACATCACCACGCAATACTACTTACCGTACGTATTCCAGTGATCAGAATCCTTGGACACCAAGCGTGGGCAAATACTAGTGATACTTCTATGGAATCAAACTGCAGCAAGTTATATTACCAAAATATTAGTAGAAATCATTTGCAATAGATGAAAGGTCAGCTACCCGAATTCAATCCCAAACATGGGACTAATATTTAAGAAAATTATTGCCCAACATATATGATTTGATTCAAGCAAACTGGAAATTATAAATCTGCCCTAGTTATTGAAAATAAGCTGATTTCACAGGGAATGAGAAATCATACAATAACCAATAAATAGCACAAAAAAGCTCAAATAAGCAACAAAAAGGATGGATAAGCTGTTAGGGTTTGCAAAATCGCATCTACTAAAAGAGATTTAATCGGAGAGAGAGAGAGACCCACAGAGAGAGAGAGAGAGAGAGAGTACCTTCAATGGCGTGGGATTGAGAGAACGTTAGATTTGGAAGATAACCGTTGAATGGCTTTACAAGCTAAAGACCGAAAAAGAACTGTTCCTTTCCAAACTTGACCTGCGTCTCGCAGGGGGTGAGAAGATTTTCGGTGCGAGCAGGCACCACGTGCCCGTTTCACGAATTCGGGCGGTTGACTTCGGTTTTGGACGGTTTGGATGGAAAGAGAAAAATGGGAGATAAAGAAGAGAGAGAGTGTTGGAATGAGAGTGTTGGACAGTCCGGATATGTTGCTTGGACACCACGTCGGCTAGGTGACATGGTACCCACCCAGCATCCAAAAATTTCTCCAGGGTGGGTAAAGGAACTTTCACTATTAGTAATTACAGACCGGGGAGGCAGCACCGTGCTGTCTCGGGTTAGCAGGGTCTGCTCTGATCTCGCTTTAATGATCGAACACTTCGTAGAGCTCATTAAGTAAAACTATGCAAAAAATTAACTCGATTGGATATCATTAAGGGCCTTATTGATATATTTTTATCTTGAAAAAAAATGAATCCGAAACACCAGATGAAATCCATTACTGCCAAGTTTTATGTGTTCGAAATAAAGCACATAATGACATCCGATCGATCTGATTTTACATAGTTGTTTTACTTGACGAACTCTACAAAGTGAAAGTTTTCGATCATTAGAGCGAGACCGGAGCAGACCGAGAGACAACACCTCCCCCGTTAGTTCAGTGATTAAAAGAATTTATAAGTGAAAGTAGTGCACCAAACAAACTTCTACAGTTAATTTTAGGAAATGATATTGGCACTTCAAAAATTGATGCAGACACTCGAAAATCAGTTTAACTCCAAAGCCACTTTCCTTTGTTTTTTGGAGTGTCTGCATCAATTTTTGGAATGTAAATATCATTTTCCCTTAATTTTTGAAAATTCTGAAAATGAAAATCGAAAAAAAAATGATTATCAATACAATAAAGTTTCTCCACAAAAACAATTCATTCTTCGATGCTACCATCATTTTTCTTTCCCTCTACAAAAAGTCCACAAATCCTTGATACCAATACATACAGAAATATAATGTGTTATCGACTTTTATTAGAAAGGCGCCAACAGTTTCTAAATATGCATACAGAATTTGAGAAACTTCTCTCAGTCAATCCATTAATACTCAAGCTACAATGGTCTTATAGGAGAAGTTTTCGCGTGCCGGTGGGATACCTCCGTCAGCGATCCGGAACGTCCGAACGTTCGAACAATCCAAATTTTAGAGGGAGAAAAAGTAGTGGGGTGAGATGGGATGAAGTGAGAGAGGAGGAATAAATCTAAACCGTTCAAAATGCTTTTCGACTACGGTCCGAATCGCGGACGGGTACCCGATCGGCACCCAAAAATTTAATAATGATATATGGTGTGGCTTCATTTTCCCAGTGTGGTTATTCTACTGCCGCTGCACATCTTGTTAGCTGGGGATTGCGACTTAGTATTAATTTCCTTCATGCAGCAACCATAGAAATCCATTTCCAGTGACTTATCTGTTTCTGTTGTCTGGGCAAACATATTTCACCCTTCACAAAATATTGCAATTAGGCCTAGTTTCCCCAGAACGACAAAAACAAAAAAACAAAAAAACAAAAAAAAAACTGGGTTTTTTTTATTGTCTTTATTCAATTTTTTTTCGCATTTATTAGTTTTACGTCAAAATTTTGTGAATTATTGGTTCATCTCGACAAGAGAAATCGAAAAAATAAAAACCAAGCAAGCCAAGGTTCTGGGCTAAGGCAAGGCGAATAGTGCCCTAGGGGCCGACCCGACACCGACCGAAATTTTGACTTTTACCCTCTTTTATATCCAAATTTTAGCAATTTTAGCCCAATCTTGAATAAAAACAAAACAGAAAAAACCCCAAGCATTTTTGGGGAAACTAGGCCTTACTGTTCTCTCGTTTTTTGAACCAATAAATTGTGTGCGAAAAGACAATCAGATATTGGTATTCCAACTCACGGAATTCAAACTACTATCTGTAATTTAAACAAAATGGAAAAAGTAAAAACACCATTTCTATGCGATGAGTACAAAAGAATAGAATTACAAGACAAAATAGGGGATGAGGGGAGGAGAAATGTAACTGCCAGAAATCGAAACAAAAGCTTCTTTTCCACGGAAAGGCATTGTTTAAAAAAAAAATACGGCTCGCACCACATAAATAGGATGCTATTCGCAGTCGACTCGATACTTTCTTATAAATACACTCCAAAGTTTGTCTTCTAGTGCCAAATGTTTGAGAATAAATTACACATGGCAATGGCATATGAAGTAAACAACATTGGGAGTGCATTTATAAAGTAGAGCGGGAAAATCATTTACCTTCAGAAACTAGGCGATATGATTCTTTCCAATAAAGATTCACTCATCTCTTGAAGAATCAGCGAACCTTACCATACGGAGGTTAAGTTAGCGGAGTTGAAACTATTTAATAAGCAGGGGCCTAAAAATCCAAACAATAGGTTCTTCCATTGATGCATGTTGCAGCTTCTGCCCTTAATCAATTCTCAGTAGGCAGCGAACGAAATCAGCATGTAATGCATGGCCACTCTGCGCCACATACAGTTCACTTAGCAAATTTATCAACTTGATAAGTGGTAACTAACCAAGAAAATTGACTGTGAGAAAGGATCATAGAGACCATTTAAGGATAGAAAATCTGGTCAATCGAGAGGGTTAAATTTGTGGTCGACCACCATTCTAATTAAATTCCGTATTGCTCATGGAGCTGATGTAGATGCACAGGAAATATCTTTAAAGAGTTCTACAAATACCAACATTATGAAGGACAGCTACAGTGAAGCCATCCAAGCAAATAGGTCAAAGTTGACTACCAATAATAGCTGCTTTTTTGCTTGAACGCCCTGACATTACTATGCACTGTGATAATAAATAAATAAAAGAAAAATAAAAGAAAAGAAAACTACGCACTTGATCGGAAACATGCAAGCAGACAGTCTTGCCCATTGTGTCTATTTTTTTTCATTTGGATTAAACTTAGACATGCCCATTGTTATAGCCAACAAAATATTGCAATAGTATTTGCAGTTCATAGACCAGACTTTATGAGTAATATAAGAGCTACCAACAAACATGGAACAAAAGAGTTCATAGACCAGATTTTATGAGTAATATAAGAGCTACCAACAAAGATGGAACAAAAGGGATGCATGCCTTGTAAGCAACCAAGTGCGCCACTGGAAGCCCTTGACTACCACACCGTGCAAAAAGGGAAAAGTCACCAATAAGATCTAAGACCTTATGTCGACAAGGTTCGTCCTGGAAGCGCAATGGTGGATTCAACCAACCTCTACTGGTACTGTATAACATGAGGTTAGTGATTTAACGTCGCCAAAGAAGAAAAGAAAAGGACAAAGAAGCAGAGAAAAAAAAAAAGAAACAAAATACAGCTCCTAAACAAATAAGAACTTTAAGTGGGCACCCAAACCCTAGAGAAAAAATCGCAAATCTGGAAATTTAGAGGCTCACTGCGGCACTGCCAATAGGTTTACATAATGTTTTAATAAAAGTTAGACAACTTCCATCTTGCTGAGGCCAAATCTCGAAAGTGGTGCAATAAAACAAGGTTAAAAACGAATTGAATTCTTTACAAAAGAAGGCGGTGATGGAGTAGTGTAACAAATGTTAGTGGTTACAATGTAAGTGTGCATAAATAAAAACGTGATTTTTTTTAAAAAATTTGATGTGCCCCTTGGGGTGTCAGGGCCCCTATTTTTGTGAGAATTGTCGTGTCGTATATCCATGTTCGTGTCCCCGCTGTGTCTGTGTCAACATCCATACTACATAGATGAAGAGTGATACAGCAACCTTAGCATGCAAAAAACACAATCACTTTGTACCAAGCATGGGAAAGTTCTGAATCCAAAAGCAGGGCATCAACGTAAGCATTTAATTTTGTGGCTGACGTGTGAAAACTAAGAACCAAGGCCTCATTTGATAATTGTGATAAATGGGTGGAATTCCTAAGGAGATGGGATTAGGATTGAGATTGGTAATGAGATGGAATTGATAATTTGCATGTTTGTACACCGGATTAAAAGATAGGATTGCCATTACCATGTTAGTTTCACATGGGACAAGACTGGATTGAAAGTATACATTTCCATTTTTACCCTTACGCAAAACTAAAGCATAACAACCATATCCTCCTGTTTCAAATGCCTCGTTTGGTACAGAACTAATACATACTCCCTTCGTCCCAATTTGTTTGTCCCTTTTCACTATTTGAGACCTCTTACAAAATTGTCTATATGTTTCAATTTATTATGTTTTTAATATGCAATATGGATCTTGTTTGATAGATCTCAATTAAATCTAAAATATGATGTTTTCGAAATTATGTAAAACATTACAAATTATGAGATATAGACAATTTTTTAAAAGACACGTATATCAAAATTGGACAAACAAAGTGGGACGGAGGGAATAGTATCTTTCTTTTCTTCTTTTTTTTTGTTGGTTTGGGAAAACATAAAGGTTAAGTATGTCACACCAAATCATTTATTGTTGAGACAAATTGAGGTCGTACATTTTAACCTATGTGTATTTTGTTTTTGTTTACCATGACATTTTAATCAATTGTCATTACTCATTTTGCAGGTTTTTTTTTTTAATCAATAATCATATGTAAGAGGTACTCCCTCCGTCCCTTTTTAAGTGTCCTGCTTCGTAACTCCAACTTATTAAAAAGACATTATCATTATATCTTTCACATCAACTTTTTCCTCCACTTTCCCTACTTACCCATCATCATTACACTTTTACTCACTTACTTTTCAAAAAAGAATCTACTTTTAGGGATAAAATAGACAATTCACCAACTTTTACCCACTAACTTTACAAAATGGACACTTATTAAGGGACAGCCGAAAATGGAATACCGGACTATAAATAAGGGACGGAGGGAGTAAAAAATATGACATACACATATGCTTTTATTCATGTCCCGCAAAGAGAAGAAAACAGAAAGAGAACATTTTATTACCCTCTCAAAATGTAGTCTAGACTGAAACTTATCTTAAGCCAAACTAAACTTAAAACTCATAATAAACACGGTATTAAAATTTCATATTATACTACTAGGGGTTTTTTTTTTTGGGGTAAGTAAAATAGTTTAAACATAGGTGTATTTTGGGGAATTAGTGAGTGAGACATGGGCGAATGAGAAATTTTGCAAGAGGCAACTCCGGACAGGATTGGCAATACCTCCTCCCCCAAGGTATTAGCAAGTGGTGAGATTGCCAAGCCGATGGGCTTCATAATCCGGTGACTTTTGGAAAACCTAAACGTGAGCTTAGGGGCCCCACGGGCTTCGTAATCCAATCCCAAGTCTTTGGAGACTTATCAAACAGGGCCCAAACACTTAGATAATTCAATACAACGTGTAGTCAATAGAACAAAATGAAGAGTAAGGGGATAGGTTTAAATTTCAGTACCTAGCCATAAAACTTTCTGTGGTTCCACCGACAATCTTTCTGCATGACGTTGCTATTTCCTTTTCTCCAAATTTGGTTCTTGAGAAGTGATACAAATATCCAATTGCAGCCTAAAGACGGATTGTGGATTTAGAATAGTTTGGACAGGTTTCCTATTTCCCCGTACATCCGGCTAAATGCTCAACAATGTTACAGGATACTGGTATCCATTTATTTGATTTTGTTTTTAAAGGTGAACTCTGGTTTAGAGAACATAAGAAAGTTCAACAATGGTAGCCCAATGGTAGGCACCATG
Source organism: Rhododendron simsii (assembly GCA_014282245.1). NCBI lineage: Eukaryota > Viridiplantae > Streptophyta > Magnoliopsida > Ericales > Ericaceae > Rhododendron > Rhododendron simsii. The sequence continues at coordinate 6,565,861 of CM024961.1, read as the reverse complement.
TACTCTAATGCATTTGTTTGGGTTCAAACCTCACTAACTACAACACTACTAACTTTCTCCAACCAAAAAATAATAATGAGAAATTCACCCTTTGTTTCAAATGGTACTTGATCTGAGCAAGCTTTTACCAAAGGCTTGTCAAGCTACGATTTACAATCTCACATCTACCCTCCGACCCAATTTAAATGCTCCTTACGAAAATCTTTGCAATTTCAAACTAAAAAAAAAATTATTTCTACATTTTTTTTATTTTCTTACACCAAACTAAAGTATTCAAGTGTAAGAAAAAAAACTGTAAAAATAGGTTTTTTGGGGATTCGAAATTGCACAGATTTCCGTAGGGAGCATTTAAAATGAGAGAGAGAGAGGAGTAGGTGGCGATTAGAGGGAATGCACGTAAGTTGTCAAGTGTTTTAATTGTGTTCGCACTACACAAATGTATTCTTAATGAGCACAAAACGACCAACTTAATTTACCTAGTTCTAATAAGGTCCAATAGTTGCCTATCAAAAAAATAAAAAAAATAAGGTCCAATAGTTCATGAAATGATAGTGAGATGACCCATCTACGCTTCTTGTTAATCTCTGACAGTATTTTTTTAAGTGCTGGTTGTTAGCTATATAGTGCACAACCCTCATGTTGTAGAATGCATCCAATGTTCTCTGACCAAACACTTGTAATCCAAAAATGCACAAGTCAAAATCTAAAACTGAAGCAGCCAAACAGGCTTTGGTTAACTTCTACTCAAGACGAGCTCTTCTTCAAGTGGGTTAAGCATTTTACGTTATGCGTTTCAAACAGTACTAGGGTTACAACTTACAAACATACAGTGGTGGATACAGTGGTGGTAGTCATCTTTTGTCTAAGAACATCAGAAAACCTCTGGTTTGAAGTTCAAATTCGATCAACCCATGCACTATACGATTCATCTTGTGTTCGGTCAGGCCATGTGAGGCTTTTGCCTCGACTTTAATTGTGGCTCCCCATTAATAGAGGACAGTAGACTTGATTTCCCGAATTAGTCTATTGTACTGGACATCAATTTATCCAAAGGAAAGAAAGGCTTTGTACATTTTACCTTTTATGTAAAGGCTAAAGCCTAAGCGTAGGAAGAATTTTATAACTGAGGTATGAAGAGTGATTATTCAGTCCTCCTGGCCATGTGGTGCTCCGAGGGCCTTCTCTACCATACATTAGTGTTGAAGCAAAATATTTAGTAGTGGAGTCCACACCGATGTGTGGTGGAGAAGACCTCAGAACATCAACAAATATCATGCAAGAAAAGAGTCAATTCCTGAATATAATAAAATGCATCCTCGCTAAGTTATTAACAAAACAAAAAATTAAGCTCCTCACCTACAAACAATGGCATTTTCTTCTGAGCCACCTTTAATGAGTCCTGCATCGCGCATACGCTCCACCTGCAACAATATCAAAGACGGAACTACTATATGAAGGGCAAGAAGATTAAAATAGAAACAAGACAGATCAGGGAGAGCATATTCAGGTGAATTGAAACGTGTCACTCTCATTATTTATTTACAGAGGATAATAAGAAAGACAACTTTATCATTGCACAGAACCCATCCATTAAATTTGCTTCCAATTCCCTTGACAAAATCAGGAGGTGGCAGAAACAAGAACAATAACATGTAGTAGGTAATAAACACTAGCATCGCTATTTCCTTTTAACAGTCGAAGTCTGCATTCGCATTCATTGTGTAATAATGGATTTTTACCTCTTCATAAATGCAAAATGTTCTTGAAGGGGCTATTTGTTTAGCATAGAAAGAGCCGCCCGCTGAGAAGGAAGAAAACCACTGGCAGCCGATAGCAGGCACCTGAAACAAATTATTGTTCAGTCTCATCACGTGTAGCATGTGAAAACTAGCTAACTAAATAATGACGTTACTTTTCCTACTTATACAAGAGAGTCCACATAGACCACGTTAAATCATCCAACTCAAAACCAATTGGCAATGAGGGGAAAGGCCGCCAAGGCTCATTAGTAGTTTTAGACGAGATAATTAACCGATGTGGGACAAACTTCAACACTCCCCCGAACATGCGACCCTCAACTGCGCGTGGAGAGGTAACAAACGATCCATAACACGTGGATCTCAACAAACAATGGTGCACTTAAGGCACAAACAGGGGGACAAATTTTTTCGAAACCCTAGTTCTGATACCATGTTAAAGCATCCAACTCAAACCAATTGGAAATAAGTGGAGAGGTAATCAATGGGGGCATACTCCAACACTCCCCGCGCATGCAACTCCCGACTCGCACGTGGAGAGGTAAACAAACGGTCCATAATACATGAATTAGAGCAAAGATCTATGTAAGAACTCAACAGAGAGTTGAGATAGATGAATGATTTATGTAACATCTATTTAAAAAGGACTCATTAGCGACGCTCATAATATTCAAAAAATGGGGAGTACGTAGACTCATGTCCTCCTATCAATTTCATCTCCTAATACCTATCTATTTACACTAAAAGCATATCCCTGAATATTGCCCCAAGTCTATAGATTTTTAGCTTCGCCCTAATTTAAATTTTTTTTGGGAGTAACAGGACTTGGGAACCATCTCCTTAGTTCGGCTGCCAATCAGAAATCTTTTTCACAAGATAATTCAAAACTCCTTTCATGATTGATTCCAAACTGGAGATAATTCATTTTCACCTTTTGATTTTTGGGGTTTGGGTGGGTTAAATATATGTGTGACTCTTTTCTTTGTTTGGGAGGCTTTACCGAGAAAATGTTTGTAAAGCGCCAGACAATTATTACTCAATTTAAGGTTATCTTCCGGTATTAGGATCCATTTTTCTCATAGGGGCACATCCAACAATTGCTTAAAAAAACAAAGAAGGCCCAAATGGGGTGTCTACAGACATTTAATGCTTGTTTGACGATGTTTCCTCGCAAAAATTTGGTTGCAATGTAGCATAAATGTTTGTGACTACCTTTTATACAAACTTGCTATTTTTGAGATTTTACTTGTGTTATAGTTGAAACATTTTAATCTATTAGACCTTCAAAATGCGAGGGCTTCAATGTTGTGTTAAGAAAACATGTCAATGTTTTAAAGAAAAATGAAGAGGCCACAATAGAACACCCACTACTTTCAATACAACACGAAAAATTGAAGCCTAAGAGCCGTTCAAAGAGCTCAACGGGTCATCGAATACCCTCAGGATGTACGTTTTTATCTATAAAAATCAATGTGATGCGTGTGCACATTGTATGCGCTTTGCTTTCTTTACTGCTAAGGTTATGGTTTTTTTTTTTTTGGTTTATCGGGCATTGGATGATTTTCAAATGACTGTAGATACTGTCAACTTGTCAAGAATTTTGAAGGTGTATTATTCTTGGTAAAAAAAAAATAAAAATTCTTAATTAGTTAAAATAACCATCTAATGGTTTTGCATGTACAAAGATTAAAGTCGAATGTAACTCTATAAATGCAAAACCATTAGATGGTTGTTTTAACTAATAGTAAACCATCATTAAGAAAACAAAAAATCTTATCAGAAATAATACAACCCCAAAGTTTCGCCAGTATCCACACATTTGAACATCATCCAATACCCTATAAACCATAATAAAAAAAACATAACGTTAGCAGTAAAGAAAGCAAACCACATACAATGTGCGCACACATCACATTGATTTTATAGATAAAAACATACATCCTAAGGGTATTCGATAGCCATTGGAGCTCTTTGGACAGCTCTTAGGTTCCAACTTATTGTGTAGTATTGAAAAGCAGTTGAGTTGTGCCTATTTCTTCAATTTTCTTTATAACGCGCAGAATATACCGCGAGATGCTCTGAAGATTCACCCCTAAGGCCCTCGGCATCGATGGCAATGGGGTTAAGCTGTGCCACTAAAGTGGTCGGCATCGATGTAAAGTCATGAGTCCCATCGATGCCGAGGTAGATAAGGAACTGGGGTGCTAAGGGACTCGGCATCGATGTAAAGGATTATGTCCCATCGATGCCGAGACAGTTATCTCCGGCAATTCCTTCCTTGCTTTGCCTTCGCCTGAACTTGCCTTCGCCTTGCTCTTGGCTGTTGCTCTTGCCCAGGCTTGAGTCATGCCTTAGCCTTAAAAATTCCTTTCTTTAGCGATTCACCTACAAAACAGAACTAGAACACTCTACAAGCAAACATCATTAACAATAACTAATTGACAATTAAATTAAACTAAAAATAGACACTAGCGCACCGTACACTACATTTCCGGGTGCTTATCACACCCCCCAACTTAAGGTTTGCTAGTCCCTAGCAAATAAAATACGAAGAAATTTAAAAACTAAAAACCTTGCAATCCATTCCTCTATCATAACTATGAACATGCTCATCATTATCAACTAGCAAGAGTTCAACAATCCGGCTTTTTATTTCATTTCTACAATCCACGCTTTCAGCATCCAACTAAACAAGCTAAGTATTAAGCAAGTTAAAGAACAAGCTAAAAAGGTTTGTGTCCTCGAACAATGGGAGGATACGGGACACAAAACTTGCGAATTCAGAGTTAAGCCATATCCACCGAAAATGTGCTTGAAAAATAGGCAACAGCGAACAAGAAAAATACTATGCTTCAAATGACTAAAGCACTTTATTCAACGGGATTGAAAACTAGCAGATCATATTTGGAAAACGAAAGGAAAGCATGCCATTAACTAATTATGCAACTATCAGACAGTCAATCATAGAGGAATCCATGCGCACGAAAGATCAACTAAGGTCTTTTTAAGCTTGTAATGACCTTGGTTACAAAGAACAGGTTAGCAAAAATGGGCGACGGTCTATTTCTAGCTTGGTTAACTACCCAAGTGACCGCCGCCAACATATGAAATGAACCAAGTCAAGGCTAAACCGGCCAAACCAACTACTAACTAACAATGTGCAAAGCTAAACTACGAAATGAAATGAAACAAAATAAAGCAAAGGATAGAGTAGTTGGCATGTCAACCAACCAAGACCCCGACCAAGTAGGGTATTTCTAAAACCACCGACTCTGCATCAGATCATCACCACATCATCCAATCATCTCATCAATCAGCCAACTCCTCGCTCTCATAACCAGCAAAATCATCACTGACTTCCCCCTCATCTACCGGCCCTGGCTCATATTTCACCCCAAACTGTTGTTCCAAAACCGATGTTTGCCAAGATATTTCTTTCCTTTGTGCTTCCTGTTCCCTCATGATCTTCCTCCTCTCAATCTTTTCCTTCCTTTGGCTATTGATTATTAAAACCCCTTGACAAAACAATTTCTTGATCCAAGACCCATGTTTCTCTTTCCTTGATGGCATCGTAGTCAAATAATCCCCCCTTTTGCCTGTTTACCCTTGTCAGTGTGAATCTGAGATGAGCTCTTCACATCAAATGTATCATCTATCGGCCCCGGGGAAAGTTCTTCCAATTTCTCATAAGCTGCCCCGCTAACTCCTTTCTCTTTACACAACACAAGCTAGTAATCATACAAGGGAAGGGCATGTTGGTAGTAATCAGAGTATTGGCCCTAAAATCACGCAGCTGAGTAAAGATAAACATGACCCAATCTACTGTAAAATCATTAGCCGTGAATGCAAACATAATTTCTCCACTCTTCCTTGTCGGTCTACTCTCTGAGCCTCAGGGATAAAGATTATAATGAATTACTTTGTTCAGGAACCTAAAACTTGCTTTAAAATTCCCGGGCACATGGGGTAATGAAGCCAAAGCGGGGTCACTATACAGAGTCTCATTCACAACCTGCAAATCAATCAATTCATCCTTCCTAGGGTAGTTCACAGACTCAGGAGGGGGGCCTTTGAATTCTCAAATACTTGGCAATATCATCCGGAGTTATTACACTATCGATTCCCCCAACTCTAGAACCAATGCTAACAGCTGGATCACTTTTCCAATTACCTTCGGGAATTTTCATAAACTTATAAAGCTCAATCACAGCATTTTTATTATAGCCAAGTAAACGCTCGGTCCAAAAATTCAAACCTTTTCGCTGAATGTATCGAAGCCCCGTATGATCGTCGGGCAATGCCTTAGCGTCCACTTGCCTCTCATTTTTGAACTTTCTGCCCGCAAAACTGCCCTCCCACGTCTGTCTTTTGTCCGCTGCAATCTGAGCCGGAGTCCGTCTCCTCCTCTTTGCTCTTATTCTTCATGCTATAAGGGCATAGCATCGCTTTAAGTTGGGGGGAAGGGTTAGCTTATGTGCTATTTGTTTATGCTGTTTGTTGCATTTTGTAGAAAATTTGAAAAATTCAAAAATGATATAAATTGAAAAACCAAAAAAATGAGAAAATCAAAAATTTCAAAAATAAATAAAAGCTTTTTACTTGCAATTCCTTCCTTTTGTCATTGTTTTTAGTTTTGTTCATGACTTGTTGCATGCTCAATAATTATTAGTTGGCAAGAGTTCATAGCATTCCTAAGAATTTTGTGCTTCTCAATTTGCATGCTTAGTTGAAAATTGAGTGGGTTAAGTTTTGAGTTAAGTTTTTAGCAAGCTTTGGCCCATGTCCCCACCTTTCCAATAAATTGCTTGTAGTTAGGAGAATAATCGCATGTTCATGTCTAATTGTGTTTAAATGTCGATTTTCAATCATTTTGGAATCCAAAGCGCACCTAGGAAAGGATACAAGGCATTCTTTGCATGATCATACCACATATGAGTCACCTTGTCCTATTTTGCATCCTGTTATTCTCCCATTCTTTGCTTAACCTAGGTGACCGGTTGTTTGGAGGGTTGTTTGGTTGAGTGTCCATTGCTTAAAAGGTGTTTTGGGGGTGTTGGATGAATTGTTGGAAGTTCTGGGGTCCCAAATTGAAGCAAAGCAAAACAATCGGAGTAAAGTGGTTCGGCATCGATGGGATTAATTGTTTTACATCGATGCCGAGATCTCTAAGCAGGCAGTAAAGGCAGCCGGCATCGATGGAGGAAAATATGTTACATCACTGCCGAGAAGTTTATCCAACTGGGGTGCAAGAATTGACATCGATGCCGATGGGTTTTCAGCAACAGATCTGGCACTTCAGAAGCCCGTTCAAACCCAGAATTCACTCCTCCATCTCCCCAAAGCCGACTGTCCCTTGTTCTTTCCTCCATTAAACCACCAAAACCCTAACTTCAACCTCAAATCCCCCACTAAATCCCATATTTTTCCACAGAAAACCACCAAATCCTTCACTCCCTTCAACAATACTCAAGTATCCTCCACCGATTTCAAGTTTCAAAGCCAAAAATCAAGGTAAACCATTCTCTCTCTCTTAAATCCGAAATTCCCATCTTTTTACCCCAAAAATTCCGAAATTTTTCCTTTTTTTTTTTTCACTCATATATCCAAACCCCACCTTGTTTGCACCCTACATTTTCAGTTTCCACCAAAAATCAGACTTCCAAAAACCCTACCCCTCAAATCCGAAAATCCCCAAAATAAAACCAAAAATTCCTTTTTACCCACAATGCCGAGAATAAAGCAAACCGCGAACCGGGCAGCCCCTTCTCAACCTGAAATCGAAGAGGAGGATGACTTTAAGGCCGAAAGTGAGGAAGAAAATCAGCCCGAGGAGGCTAGTGGATCTCGGAGTAAGAGGAGGAGACGGACTCCGGCTCAGATTGCAGCGGACAAAAGACAGACGTGGGAGGGCAGTTTTGCGGGCAGAAAGTTCAAAAATGAGAGGCAAGTGGACGCTAAGGCATTGCCCGACGATCATACGGGGCTTCGATACATTCAGCGAAAAGGTTTGAATTTTTGGACCGAGCGTTTACTTGGCTACAATAAAAATGCTGTGATTGAGCTTTATAAGTTTATGATAATTCCCAAAGGTAATTGGGAAAGTGATCTAGCTGTTAGCATTGGTTCTAGAGTTGGGGGAATCGATAGTGTAATAACTCCGGATGATATTGCCAAGTATTTGAGAATTCAAAGGCCCCCCTCCTGAGTCTGTGAACTACCCTAGGACAGATGAATTGATTGATTTGCAGGTTGTGAATGAGACTCTGTATAGTGACCCCGCTTTGGCTTCATTACCCCATGTGCCCGGGAATTTTAAAGCAAGTTTTAGGTTCCTGAACAAAGTAATTCATTATAATCTTTATCCCCGAGGCTCAGAGAGTAGATCGACAAGGAAGAGTGGAGAAATTATGTTTGCATTCACGGCTAATGATTTTACAGTAGATTGGGCCATGTTTATCTTTACTCAGCTGCGTGATTTTAGGGCCAATACTCTGATTACTGCCAACATGCCCTTGCCTTGTATGATTACTAGCTTGTGTTGTGTAAAGAGAAAGGAGTTAGGGGGGCAGCTTATGAGAAATTGGAAGAACTTTCCCCGGGGCCGATAGATGATACATTTGATGTGAAGAGCTCATCTCAGATTCACACTGACAAGGGTAAACAGGTAAAAAGGGGGGATTATTTGACTAAGATGCCATCAAGGAAAGAGAAACAGCGGTCTTGGATCAAGAAATTGTTTTGTCAAGGGGTTTCAATAATCAATAGCCAAAGGAAGGAAAAGATTGAGAGGAGGAAGATCATGAGGGAACAGGAAGCACAAAGGAAAGAAATATCTTGGCAAACATCGGTTTTGGAACAACAGTTTGGGGTGAAATATGAGCCAGGGCCGGTAGATGAGGGGGAAGTCAGTGATGATTTTGCTGGTTATGAGAGCGAGGAGTTGGCTGATTGATGAGATGATTGGATGATGTGGTGATGATGCTGATGCAGAATCGGTGGTTTTAGAAATCCCCTTACTTGGTCGGGGTCTTGGTTGGTTGACATGCCAACTACTCTATCCTTTGCTTTATTTTGTTTCATTTCATTTCGTAGTTTAGCTTTGCACATTGTTAGTTAGTAGTTGGTTTGGCCGGTTTGGCCTTGACTTGGTTCATTTCATATGTTGGCAGCGCTCACTCGGGTAGTTAACCAAGCTAGAAATAGACCGTCGCCCATTTTTGCTAACCTGTTCTTTGTAACCAAGGTCATTACAAGCTTAAAAAGACCTTAGTTGATCTTTCGTGCGCATGGATTCCTCTATGATTGATTGTCTGATAGTTGCATAATTAGTTAATGGCATGCTTTCCTTTCGTTGTCCAAATATCATCTGCTAGTTTTCAATCCCGTTGAATAAAGTGCTTTAGTCATTTGAAGCATAGTATTTCTTGTTCGCTGTTGCCTATTTTTCAAGCACTTTTTCGGTGGATATGGCTTAACTCTGAATTCGCAAGTTTTGTGTCCCGTATCCTCCCATTGTTCGAGGACACAAACCTTTTAAGCTTGCTCTTTAACTTGCTTAATACTTAGCTTGTTTAGTTGGATGCTGAAAGCGTGGATTGTAGAAATGAAATAAAAAGCCGGATTGTTGAACTCTTGCTAGTTGATAATGATGAGCATGTTCATAGTTATGATAGCGGAATGGATTGCAAGGTTTTTAGTTTTTAAATTTCTTCGTATTTTATTTGCTAGGGACTAGCAAACCTTAAGTTGAGGGGTGTGATAAGCACCCGGAAATGTAGTGTATGGTGCGCTAGTGGCTATTTTTAGTTTAATTTAATTGCCAATTAGTTATTATTAATGATGTTTGCTTGTAGAGTGTTCTAGTTCTGTTTTGTAGGTGAATCGCTAAAGAAAGGAATTTTTAAGGCTAAGGCATGACTCAAGCCTAGGCAAGAGCAACAGCCAAGGCATAGCCAAGTAGCATAAATTAAGTAGTACAATTTCTAGATCTACGACTAGATTTCTTTGCAATTCAAATTGTTCTTATTTTGTTCTTCATTTGCAGCAACTGAATTCTTAATTTTCTACCTTAATTAGTTTTCTTTTGCTACTTTTGTCTTCATTAAAGTTATAGCTTTACTCCCGATCTATCTTAATCTCTAGTTTATTTCTAGTCTTGCCATTTCAATTATGTTAGCTAGATTTTTGCTTGCTCTTATCTCTCTAGATATGTGTGAGTAGTTTCAAGGGTTAGGTCATGGATGATTAGCATCTCATGACTTGAGTAAAAATTGCCTTTTTCACCAATAAAGTTTCAATCTTTGATTTGGAAAATTGATGTGGGGTTCGGATTTGTTTGTCAAATTGCCGAGGTGTTAACCTCTTTGATCATGTGTAGGTGAGAGCATCGCCTACTCACCACACATGATGCTTGGAGCTCTGTCGCTCGAGGCGTTTGCCAAATGAATTCTAGAGCTAGCTTGATAATCAAATCATTTTATCTTCCGATTTAAGAACTTTAATTAAGTATCTTAAATTGCGTAATTGGGTGAAAAGCGTGATTTAGTTCAAGTCGTGGGTGTTAATAATTCCTAGACCTAGCCTATCTTTTCTCTAGTTAATTCGCTTTTTTTAATTTAGCCTTTTATTTCCACCGTTTTCAAAGCAAAACAAAGTTGGCTGTCTAAAAGCCGAAAACCCGTGCTTACACCTACAAATCCAACCAAGTCATATAATTATTCCCTTGGGTACGATACCAATCTTCGGGATATTTTGCTTCAATCGACATATTAAGCCCTACGCTTGGGGCAATATTCCTTGATATCGGAAAGAACGAAGCATTTTTGCCTCTGAATACCAGTGTTCTAAAACAAGGAATTAATCGGCGATTAGTTGGCAATTAATCGCTGGTTGGGGGCCTATCCGATTAGGTCCAACTAATTACTAATTAATATGCACCGATTAACAGTGTTGTCAAAATCGTACGCTACGCGATACGTATCGTACGATACGTATCGTATCGTATGTAAATATATACGTATCGACCGTCGAACCGTATTTGAACAGAAATCGTAGGACACACTTGGCGTATCGTACGAGTTGACGCGTATCGGGATACGAGGTAGTATCGTCCGATTTTCGAACACAGTAAAAACTTACCTTTTCAAACCCCCGATTCAACTTCAACCTCATACGAGCCATACCCTTACTCTTTTACCCACCGAGATACACCACGGACGACTCCTAAGCCCTAGCTGACTCCACTCTCCGACGAGTCTCTGATGCAATCGACGGTGAAAAGATTCCTCTCTCCAACTGCTACTCTCCGATCTCTCTCCAATCTCTGAAGCTGTGCTCTTTTCGTTGACTGAGAGGTATGATTTTCTTCGGTCCGATCTCTGAAACTGTGCTCCTTTCATAAATCTGATCCTCCTGGAGACTTTGAGAGATTTTGTGCTCTGTTTTCTTTATTTTTGAGTAAGTCAGTGATCTACTGCTCTGTTTTTGTTGTTTTCTTTAGTTGTGTATGTATAACATATATATATATATATATGGACAGTAGCAGCAGACAGCACCGACCCTTTATGGCTTTATATATATAATATATAGAGAGAGAAAGAGAAAGAAAGAGAGAGAGAGAGAGAGAGAGAGAGAGAGAGAGAGATAATACAGTAAAAGCCCACTGAAGCGGCCAAGTGGGTTTTATGTTTGACTGATTGACTTTTAAGTTTTAAGCTTTTAAGTTAGCATATTAGTAGTAAATGATTATAAACCATGTAATTAAGGTGGATTGAGGACGTAAGTCTCTAATACTTGATCTTTTGGTACACCTCATTCTTTTGGAACACTTTAGATGGCTTAAGATGTGTTATTTTGCATCCTAAATGCTTTTCTTTTTCTTATGTCCTATCAATTTGTAGTTTATTGCAATGTATTTATGATTAATTAGTGTAAATTAACTTTTGTTACCGTATCTTACGATACTCGATACGTATCCCGATACGATACGGAAAATCATAAAAACGATACACGATACGTATCCCGATTTGAAAACCTTGCCGATTAATAGCTCGAAGGTGGCCGACCGCCCGACTAGCGCCTAGCGACTTTTAGAATATTGCTGAAAACATGTATTCTTAACACAAAATTGGAGCCCTCACATCTTGAAGGACTAATAGACTAAAATGTTTCCACGAAAACACAAGTAAAATCTCAAAAATAGCAAGTTTGTATAGAAGTTAGTCAGAACACATATGTTACATTGCAACCAAAATTTGTGAGAAAGCATCATCAAACAAGCATTAAATGTTTGTAGGGACCCCAATTTGGGCCCTCTTTGATTTTTTAAGCAATTGTTGGATGTGCCCTGATGAGAAAAATGGATCCCAAAACCGGAAGAAAACCTTGAACAAAGTAATAATTCTCTAACGCTTTACCAACATTTTCTCGGAAAAGCCTCCAAAACAAAGAAAAGAGCGATATATTGTCGTTACAGAACCGGACTTACATATGCTCTAAGACCAAGCAAGCCCACAAGTTGACGATAGGACCAAACACTTAATGTTCTAGCCAAAGGTGGAGAAGCTCGAAAAGGCCCTTTAGAGTCCAAAGACTTGGGGGCTCGCACCATTGATATGAATAAACTCTGATCGTTCCCTAGTGCCAAGTTGCTAGAGAAGTTCAAAATGTGGAAACTTTGAGGGCACTGAACATCCTGAAACTCACTTTATGCGTACAAGGATACCTAAGGTCCAATGGGGACGGTGTCAGAATTGCTAGCCCGATTGTTTCATAGGGCGCTGATTCACACTGCGCTTCAATGTTTCATGTTGTCAGACTCATCCAAGAAAAGAACATTGGATGACCTTGGGAATGTTTTCGTTAGTCAATACATCTATAATGTGCTCGAGACAACTTGGAGAAAGTTATAGGCAACGAGTTAACATTCACCGAATTTGTGATGGGGTGGACACATATGGTTCTTAAGATAGTAGAGCAGCCTAGTGAGAAAGACCAAGTCAGAATTGCCATAAAGAACCTCTATCCTTCTAACACAAAGTATGTTTTAATGGATTAGTAGTATATTATTTATTTGTTTGTTTCATTCTATTTTTTTATTTTTTAATTCATTCTATTTTTATTATTATAATTTATTGTTTATATTATTATCATTATTATTTTTGAAAAGTATCATAACACTCTCTCACACACACACACACACACACACACACAAATATTCCAAGTGGATGCACTATCAAACAATAATGCTACATACACATGTAGTTGTGGTAAATCTTTGTGTATGTAGCATTATTGACTATCAAATGCTTAAAGCAATTCAACAAAGTAGAAAATCCTTTCAACACAAAGATGAAAGAATCAAGAAGAAGAGCAAAACACTAGTCTTCTGTAATGCAGATAAATTTTTTGAAAATAATTCCTGAAATTGCACTCTCTGGGTACTTGGGAAAGAAAGAAAGCAAAGGATGTTACTCACAAGAACGTTAATAAACAAAAAATTTCACAAGGCACTACAATGAGTCGCATCTGATCTATTTTAGGCTTTAGCAAAGCTGCAGAAAATATACCTGTGAGAAGTCAATTCCACAAGTGATGTGAACTTCTGAAGAAGGGATTGCAACCACAAAAGAATCATTCTTCCTCACATGAAGAGTTTCATTAAGAAAAGGAGCCATTTTTTCGCAATTGTTCCCACCCTGATCTGTGGCCACCTTTAACCCAACTTGCTCAATTGCTTCCACCCATTCCCTCGCAGACCCATCAAGAATAGGAACCTGGGACAATTTGAACGGTTACTATTAGTCTCCATGCTACGTTGAACATTTCCACATTCTGGAACTCAACACAGCTACACAAAACTAGTGAGCACATAGTCATGGTTTTGTTTACATGATTCAAATTGAAGTACAATGTTCATATGAATTGAAGAAATTTAGAAGCATGTGATAAACCTCCCAAATTTTACAGAGGCTACCATATTTACAAAATGCATATCTATGGAAGCCGAAAACCACAAACAAAACCAAAGATTTTTTAAGCAAGGTTGTGTACCCAAATTTTTGGGACCATTATCCATGAACTCCTTGTGCCCATAAAGAAGTAGCAATGAGTACAAAATTAGTTGTATAAACACCAAGATTATTTCTCGCCATTTTGCCAATGACATGCAATATTTCTATCATCGAAACTTATTCTTACAAGCCTGAAACTGTCACAACTTTTAACCTAGAGTAGAACTCACATAGCACGAATTTGCTTTCTCCAGTTCCACAAGCTAATCCCTTGTCCAAGGTCTCGCTGATAGGTTGGACTATTAATGAGGAGATATACAAGCACATGGGATGAGTAATCACACCGGACCAACATGAGGGGGATTACCTAGAATGCTACACGGACGGACACAGGATTGATTGGGTCTGTGGAAATTAAAGGAAATTACAACATATAAAAGGCAAAATTTATTTTAAATTTTGCCAATATCAAGCATAAGAATACATACTTCTACAAAGATTATTGTACATATTTTCGATCAACTTATACAATTTAACTGCATACAATCTTGTGCATCCCTATGGACCATGTGAAAAGCAAAATAATATCACAAAAAATAAAACTTCTGTTTAAACAACATTATTTTTTCTAAAACTTTTGGTTGGGCAGGTTTTGAGTTGTTCAAAATGATGTAGGATGGGGAGTTGTTCAAAATGATGTTGGGCGGGCGAATTTATACAATTTTAACGTTTTTTAAATAAAAACTACTACCATCCTGGCAGAATAAGAAACATGGGTAGGGCGGTTGCCTGGACTTATCTGGCCCTCAATCCATCTTTGGAAGGCTATAACATTGCTCATGTCTTGTGGTACTTGTTCCTAGACCAATTGCTACCGATTGTTCCCACTGAACTAATGGACTGTTTTCACAGATTTCTAGGCAGGTCATTCTCCTTGCATACATCAACTAAAATACCATTTAGGGGAAACAACTTGACTATTCTAATTAACCTATAGTCCAATAATATAGCGGAAACGCATCCTAAACGTAAATTAGCAGTTGATAATTACTATTTTTATTAGGACAATATTTGAAATCTCTTTTGCGAATTGCAACACAGCTTCGAGAATTTGGTCATAACCATTATAGTGTTCTCCGTTTCTAAGTTTATTTAAATTAGAAAACACATCTATATGCGAATATGTACGTTTATATCTACCTCAACAGATGGACCCTCAGAGTCGGAGCTCGTGACCTCGATGCGGCAATTATCAACGCCGGTGGCCTCCAAGGCGGAGAGCATGTGCTCAACGGTCTGGACGCTGTGCCCATCCTTATGCAGAGTAGTACAGAGAGGGCTCTCTCTCGCGAACTCAATCGACGCCGGAATCAGCTGCGAACGACACACGAAGTACCTCCCCACGCCGGCGGACTCCGGCGATATCTTGACTGTGGATGTGATGCCTGAATGCAGGGCCTTTCCGGTCCTCTCTATGCAGTTGGCTAGGGTTTGCTGTAGCTTGCCTGTCTGGAATCACGACAAAACAGATGTATGTGGATGTTGGCGTAGTGAGAGAGGGGTACGCATTGAGAGAGAGAGAGAGAGAGAGAGAGAGAGAGAGACGACAAAACAGATGTATGTGGATGTTGGTGTAGCGAGAGAGGGGTATGCATTACAGTTCAAAAAAAAAGAGAGGGGTATGCATTGAGAGAGAGAGAGAGAGAGAGAGAGAGAGAGTACTGATTTCCAGGAGATGAGAGAGGAGGACTTGAAGGCGCCGGCGAGGGTCATGCGTCTGGAGAATGGGGGACTCTGTGTTGACTGTGTCAACGTTCACTTGTGGATTGTATTTTATTTATTCTTTTTGTATCTTGTGGAAATGAAGAGAATGGAAGGAAATAATTTAAAAAGATGAGAAAAAATATTAATCACTTGTTAATGGATTGTATTTTATTTATTCTTATTGTATTTGGTTTAGAGAAAAAGATGAGAGAAATTAAAAATTTCTAGAATTGTATATTGTACAATTTTTCTCTCATTTTCCTTTCATCCATTTTCTTCAAGTTCCAAACAAAGCCTAAGGAAATTATTAAGTGGAATCCTAAATACAACATCATTGATTTCACAATCATTTAATAAATGCCTTGCTTTTGAGATCGACTTTTTTATAAGTATATATTCCCAAAAATTTTATTTAATTTTCAAATCTATACTGTAAAACATTGGAAAATAATTTATAAAAAGGTGAACCGCAAAATTGGGTACTTAGAGCATCTCTAGCCCTTAGACCATGTTCCGTTAAGGTTCTTATTTTTTAAATACTTATTTTTCAATTTAGAAGACAGTTTATTATCTCACAATATATCACTTATAATTCAAAAAAAAAAAAGTGGGTACTCCTTTTGTTCTCTTTATTTGAGTCAAAATTCACTCTGGGTATGACCATCTCTAATACCAAAACACAATTTTGTACCCAAATTTGTTGTTTTAAATATCCAATGGCATCCATGTAAAAAAGAGGGGAGAGACAATTATCATATCAACAGCTTCGGTTAGCTTTGGCAGAGCTCCACAACTTCGGTGAAGCTCAACAATGTATCAAATCATCAGATCGAACAGAGTTCCGACAACTTCACAGACCGTTCAACGTCTACCATCGGTGTTTTTTCTACATTTTTTTTTGGTATTTTGCTTAGCTCAGTCTAACAACTCACTCGAGTAGTTGGATCAGTTTTGAGAATTACTAATAAGTTTTTAGCATTGGAGAGGAGGGATTTGAGTAAAGCATTGGAGATGGATTTTTTGAATTTTTGCCCAAATTTTGAGTTTTGGTCTTAAAATGGGTAAGGATATAAAATCATCCATATGGCTTGATTTTTGGGTACTTTTACCTAATTTATAGAAGTAAACCCAACGAAATCAAAAAGCTCAACATGACACCTTAATTTAGAGCCCATTTCGATTTTCCAAAATACCATTGGCCCCAAAAAAAAAAACGTTTGAAAACAAAACGATAGATTTCCCACCTCCCCTCTCCTCTCCCCTCCCTCACTCTCTTCTCACTTCCCTTCCCTCACCAACAATCTCAACGTCAGCACCCACCATCAAGTCGAACGAACCGAGTAAAAAGACACTAAAAATGGTCTTTCTTAAATGAATTTCTTTTATTAGAAATAATTTCAAATTTAATTCAAGTTAAGCGCAAAAGCGAAACTGAAAAAAATATTCAAGCTCGGTTCGTTAATGTGACAAACCTGTCTGCGAATTTTTAATGAGCAACCACGCTTTTCACTTATCATCCTTTAATTCCATACACTTGTCTCTTGATTGTTAACAAGGGATGTTAAACCTATCCCGAAAAGCCCATGGGTATCTCCTCCATATCCCCAAACCCCAGTCCAAAATCTCTAGTCTTCTCACATCCATCTCTCATCTTCACATCCCCATCGAAACCCTTATCACCGATTCAGGGCCAAAATCCATATTCAATGACCTTGATGAAGCCCCGTCAACAAAACCCTGCGAAAACAGAGACCCATTTGCTGTAGAGAATGTCGAGCAGGTTGATCAAAGCAGGTCAGTAAATACGTGCACGGTTAGGATCTCTCGTCACCCATGGCCTGAATGGGTCGGGTTGATGGAACACTTGGGTAGGAGTGGATACTTGGAAGAAGAAGTTGGGAATCCGTTTCGCTATAGAGGATTAGATTCTAAGAATGCGAATCTAATTCGGACGTCTTGTCTTAACTTCGCTCGCGATAGGGTTGATCTTATGAAGTAAGGAACTGAATGAATCATCTGGGACATTTTTCTTCTATATGTTTTTGTGATTATGCTACTTTGTGCTGTTGGCTTGAATGGGGAAAATGGGTACTGATTTTTACTTCGTTTGGGCAGTGTGTGGTTAGTAATTTGGTACTCCTGAGGGTGCATACAACCTGTTTGATGTCGGTGTTGAGAATACGGCCAGACCAACAAACATGCAATGCGCAAAGATCATCAATAGCATAAAACCAAAAAACCATACATAGAGATTTTTAAGTGGTTCTGCAATTGTGTAGTTGAGTACATCCACGGCTCAGAACAGTTTCACCACATAATTTGAATGGAGAGAGTACAAGGTGCATCGGCTGCTCCGTATAACAACCATTTATAAGCTAGGGTTTACGTCACGAATTACCATAATACACCTGTCTAGCAAATCGTCAGCGAAGCGACCCATATTGAATTGGGCTTCACAAGCCCAACAGTTGTAAGTAAGAGAGATTTGACTCTCATTTTAAATTTTTAACTATAGTAGTTTTATCAAAGTAATACCTTTCTTTTCGTATGGTACTGCTTGGTTTGTGACAAGAGTAACCAGTTCTTGTAGTTATTAAGTTCTGTTAGAACTTCTCCCGGCATGTATTGGCAGTTTGGTGTGCCTTTATTGAGGTCTATATGCACCCTTAAGTACCATTTGAGCATGACAAATGAACCATTAAGTACCCATAATATTGATTGATAAGATTTAATAATGTTTAGCTAGAAGGAAAAAAGAATAACTGGAATCCATTTTTTGTTTTCGCTATCCTCATTGGTCTTGCTGTTGTTGTGGTTTATTTCTTGAAGAGCTCTATTAGTTAGTTTGTATTTTGAGTGGATTAAAAACGGGTTGACAAGAGAGAAGCATCATACTAAATTTTTTTGGTTAGAATCCTAATTTATTGGGATGCGATTGTTCTCTCTTCTATTTAATGGTTGGAAGAATAATTTTTGTTCATGAATGTTGACCTGCCATACAACTAGTTTTCACTTCTTTTCTAAATGCCTTCTTGGAACTAATTTCAAGGGAATAAGTCTTGGACTAGGTTGTTTTATACAGGTTAGCGAAAAGATTGCATGTACCCTTTGGGTTGCAACAGTGATTCCAGTGATGCAAGAGATTTATCACAAACTAGTGTTGAAGTACAATTAAATTGGTTGTTCGATAAGTTGATATATCCATTTCTTGACAATTTAATCTTGAAATCCACTTGGTGGATTAACATGGTATCAGAGCTCAAGTTCCATAATGTTTTCAGTTTCATTCTTGTTGTTTGTATTTGTTCCTGTGTTAAGTTTGTTCCTGTGCACTTTGTTCTGTGTGTTTGTTCTATAATTAATTTTTTTTTGAAGGTTATAATTTTCTTTCGCTCATCGTGGCCTCGTGGGCCATGAATCACATTATTAATTGACATATGTGTGAAAGTAAGTCTTTCATACTTTTACACGAGAAATTGTAGTTTATCCTCCGGTTCCAAGTTAACATGGTAGACGAAGTAACTTCTTGTCAGGACATGCATACTTTTCTCGAATGCGTACATTTTGCACCTAAAAAGGCACTTTTCTGAACTCTTGTGCACTTTTCTGAACTCTAGAAGCCCCACAAGTGGAGGACCATCTTTCTGGTGTGGGAGAACGAAGGTACGAAGAATGGAACAACTCTACATTTAAGAGCATTAGTACCTCAATTGATCACTTTTTGTTAGTTTGAGTATGAGGAGTGCTTTCACAGTAAGTGTGAGGATTTGGATCACATCTGTTACCAATATTTGTAAAGACTAAAGACTTAATAGAATGCTGTGTATGTTTACCCAGCTTTATGTGTGTTGTGCTGTGTACAGGAATGTCAGTGGGTGAGTGATAAATCAGTTAGATCAGTGGCTTATCTCTAGTTATTTAGTTAGACTAGCACATGTGCAATATTCTTTCAGAGCTTGGAGCTGTTGCTAAGAGACTCTGCAATAATGCAAGAGAAACATTCTCCTTGGTTTTCACTTCCAATCAAAATGGAGACATTGGACGTTACGGGTAACTTGATCCCAAATGCTCTGGGATCAGTTCCATTCACAGTAAAATATAACTCAATTGTCCGTCTTTCCACTTTTTTAAGCCCCACTGCCGAATAGGCCAGATGGATTTTAGCTATGAATTGACCTAAACCCCTATCAAAATGCTTGGCATCTGCAGGTTCATCTTCTTACCATAGGAGATTTATTTCCTGATAATGCGGACTTTATAGGTGGAATCCTTCCCTTATAGCTTGCAGCCTTGCACTTCTGAAATTTCTCATTAACTTGAACTTATCTTCTCAGGTACTTCTCAAGTAAAGATATCCAGGTGATAGCAGGTTCTGGATGTCCAATCATAGATAGGAAAGTTGTCAACTCAGGGAAGCGTCTGAGGGCACATGTCGGCATTGATGAAGGACATGTATGTGTTGAAGACTTGAAGTTCAGTTAATTCATCTCTCCCCATTTAAGTTCTATTTGTCAAATGAGTAGGCATTCAGCACAGATCTAACTAAATCTCTTTTAGTAGGTTTGTGGTTCCTGCAGTTTGAGGGGAAACTGTGACAGGGCTTATGTGAAGGCACGTGAGGGTGAAGTTGGGCGGACTGTGGATGTCATGCGCCTGTTGTTAACATATGGGCTCAGTCCTGTTACTGGTATGGTAGAGAATAAGTCGTGTCTAAACAAATTGGTTGTGGAAACAGCAAGAAGGTTGCTGAAAGAAATTGTAGAGTATAGCATGAAGGAATTGAATTCTGAATCCCCAACTGCCACTTTTACCAAATGGAGTGCTTCTGTGCAAGAAAGTTCAATTTACCAAGGACAAGGTCATAGCAGCTTCTCAACGAAGCAAGGCGATTGGATATGCTCTGAGTAATTTGGAGATGTCAATTTCATTTGAAGTAGTGTTCATTTATTTTTTCAGTTTTGATGATTGGTATCCAGTTTTTTTCTGTCTTCTAGATGCAACTTGAAGAATTCTGCCAAAAATACCAAGTGCGTGCACAGTGGTTGTCGATTCTTAGAAAGACACAGAAAAGTAGGAGAAGATCAGGATCGTCTTGCTTTAAAGAAGGGAGATTGGATATGCCACAAGTAATCCTTTTTCAGATCAATGACTTTATCTTCCTTGTTTTCTCTGTAACTCATGTCTGCTTGGAACTTTTTACAGATGCAATTTCTTGAACTTTGGAAAGAATACAAGATGCTTGAAATGCGATGAAAACCCTCCAAAGCGGCTACTAAATCATGGAGAGTGGGAGTGTGACTCGTGAGTTCTCTACTTTCTTAGTTCCTTGGATGCTTAAGATAAGTAGGGTATCTAAATTGAACCCTTTCTTCTACGAATGACGATCCTCTCATGTGACTCCCCTCAATTGATCCTCACGTGAAGAGAAATGAGACCCACGTAGTCTCGTGTTGATGACCTAAGTTGTTCATTTTGTAAGTCTCAATGGGTATATTTTCCATGCCAGAAAAAAATTTACATCAATTGAACATGGGAAAGTGCTTGGTTGAACCATATTTGCCTCAAGATGAATAGACGATCATAATTGGTAATGGACCGTAGTATTTTGATCCTGCATTTCTCTTCAGAGAAACATGATTCTTGAAATGGCTATTGATGTCTGATTAACTTGATTTTTGTGGCCGATAAAAAAATTTGATTTTTGTGAATAAGGACTTTTATGTATATTTTTTGAGTGAAAAATCTTATAAAAGATATAATTTACGGATTAATATTAATTGAATATATCTTCCTTTTAATATTTGCCAAATCTTTTTTAGTGATTCAAATCTTTTAAGATTCGAACTTGTATTATTATTTTTATTCTAAATAACATTTATTTCTGCAGTTATTTTTTGTTTCGATTTTGCTCATTGGGATTAGTACAATGGATGATTTGGATCATCAATTTTGACCATGGCTGATCCTATTTTCCTCTCATGATTACATGAGGAAGTCACACGAGAGGACCAATTCTCGTCTTGTATTTAGGAAAAGCGTGTTACGGAATTATATATTTTGTTGTTGTTCAGGTGCAACTACATCAATTTCAGAAGAAATGCGGCATGCATAAAATGCGACCACCGACGGTCAAAGAGTCTAGTATTGGGAAGACACTAATGATCCATCTCATCATGCACAGACGGGACAAACCAAGGATAGACGATGGAGTTAATCTGGGGAGATTCGTAGTTGATTAAACATTGACCACGATGTCTGAAACTCGTCTAATTTGGGTCCATGATTTCCACATTTTTCCTCTTGCAAATTTGAGCAATTTGCGTTCAAAAGCACATAAACAACATGGAATGAAGGAAGACAAAAAGCTAGGTCCATGATTTCCACATTTCCCGACCTGCAAAATCGAGCAGTTTGCGCTTGAAAGCACAGTAACAACATGGAATGACGGAGGACCAAAGGCCGGTGCTGTGAGAGCTAAAGTAGACGGCAGTTATTTGAGAAATAGTTTGGATCCGAAGAAGATGAAGAGGTTGCTGAATGGTTTGCATAATGAAGAACACGAACAACGGAAAGCATTGTGTTGGGGTTTAGTGCGTGATCCGGGCTGCCCGTCTTAGTAATCAATATCCATATTTCATCTTGGCTCTTGCAGATATGAGCCGTCTATTGTTGAGATGAAAGACTCGATTGTGCACTATGCCCTATAGTGCAAACTTGCCCGTTGCGAAGACTCGTTTCCTTAATCTCATAGTGAAGTAGTAAAACAATTACTGCCGATTAGACTGACATCAGTTTTGATTTTGTTATACCGGTTTGGTGACATTTTGACACAATTTCAAATTGATACTATTGAGATAAAATAATCTCATCTTTCAATGCAAATAAATTGGCTTGGATGATGAGGCGCATTTGGCAAAGCCAAAGTTGGTGCCAAATTTGGCACTCCATATGGATATGGCTTTTCCATTTTACTAGGACAAAAGATAGCAACAGACTGATCTTTTGCCAAAAATATTGTCAAAATTAAGATTTTGGTAGCATCTATCTATAGTAGTATAAAACTTACTACTAAAACAGAGTGGTTTTTGTTAAAAATATTTAGGCATATAAACGAGAGTAACTTCTACAATGGTTAGATCACTATCTGTTAATTTTGTATCCATCAAATCATTTCTTTTTAAAAAATAGAGAATGTTCTTTTAATAAATTCATACATCTCTACCCTTACTTTTTAGGCAATGTATCTTTTATGTAAATATTGTCTTTTATGATCAAATAAAGAAATATATATATATCAAAATGGTAACTGACGCTTTGTGGTGATCGCAACTGTCGCGTAGAACAATAGGGTAAACAAATAATTTATTTAAGTTAAGACTATATTACATTTCAACGTGCCTTTACGCACGAGCATCCGCTAGTAGATAACTATGGGTGGACTTGCTCTTTATACCCTTTACCAATATGTTTTAGAAAGTTTGGAACAACACAAATTTACTCTCCCGTGCTTTTTCCCTTTTTTTTTTTTTTTCTTTTTATCTGTCCATAGAATTCTTCAAGAATCTCCTAAAATGTAATCAACAAAGGGAAAAATACATGCCAAAAGTAGGTTTCAAATTACCAACCCAATCCACAAGTTAGTGGAGTCATATTGCTGATTGCTCCATAATTACTGCCGGTCAGCTGCATCATTTAGGAAAATTTATAGAAATGATCCTCCTAGTTTCACCGAAGTCTCATTTTCGTATTTCAAGTATCAATTGCAATTCTTTTTACCTTCAAGTTTGGTTTTCATACTAAGTTGTCTAATTGATAACGTTTGTCAGCCAAATTGGACGAAAAAAATCAAATTGATGGCAGACGTCATTAATTGGACCAATTTGGTACAAACTGCAATGTCGAAACTCCCATCAATCTGATTTTTTTCGTCCAGTTTGGCTAACAGAAGTTATCAATTGGACTAATTTGGTACGAAAATCAAACTTAAAGTCAAAAGAGTTATAATTGATACTTAGATGATGAAAATGAGACTTGGGTGAAATTAGGAAGACCATTTCCATAAATTTCCCTTTAACTCTGAAAGATATTTACCAGGCTTCAATTGTTTCCTTTTCTTTTGGGAGAAATCCTTCAATTCAATTGTTTCAAGTTAATGCAAAAGTGTAGATCTCACATGGGGCACTACTTTACCAGTGCGAGCAATAAATCACTCCCTGTTGAGTTAAGAATTCTTTAAAAATAAGTACTTATTTGTAATTTTTAAATTTAAAAATATTTATTTACAAAATATTTATTTTGCAATATGAATCTTATTTGATAAATTTTGATGAGATCTTTTGAACGGTGCAAAAACAATCAAAAAATTAAATTCATTATTTTTAAGCTTGAAAATTGAAAACAAGTACTACTTAATTTTTAAGAAACCATAGCGGAACACAAAGACGCCAATTTAAAAAAAAAAAAAAACCATGTGTTTTTTTGGGTTTTTTTTTTGAACAAGGACAAAACAAAAAGTCAAGTTGGCCTTTTTTTTTTTGACAACTAAGACCGTCTCCAACCTTGGCTTTAAATTTGAGGATGTCAAATCTTTTTGAAACTTATATTACGTGGCAATTTAACATGTTAGGAGTTTGACATCTTCAAGGTACCCACTCCCAGCTAACATGCCAAATTTATCATTTTAGGAGGTTTTTGAGTAAAGTAATTGAAGAAAATTTGACATGAGAAAGGAGATGATGTCAAATGATACGCAAGTATTTCACATTTTGATTGGAATTATTTCACACGTCAATTTTGACACAAAATTGATAAATACAAAAAAAAATTTAAATAACAATAAAATTTTTATATTTAAGTTAAGTTTAGAAGAACACTGGATACACGAAATTTTGGATAGAGAGGATCATGGGTGAGCTTCGTTGTGGTTTTTTTTTAAACCGAAAAATGGTTGTTGTAGAGGATAAAGGGAAGGTACGTAGGTGGGGTACGTGTGAAGTACAAACTCTTTTTAAACTCTGCACCAAACTGAAGTAAAAGGCATCAGACATCAGTATATTCGGTAGTAGAGATTAACTTTTTTATGAAGGAGGTGAAACTTGGGGTTTGCAACCCTTCCATGTATGGGCCCATCGACAGTTTATAGTGGTAATTTGAATGGTTTATTTTGTAGGTTTCGTAAAAAAGTATGTTAAAAAATTCAGACCGTCGATTTATTAAGCCAAAATTTAACTTTTGATGTACCTATCGATGTTAGGTCGAATTTATTTTTTGTATTAATACATTACTCTACGGGTCATAAAAAATGGATTCAAATTATTCTGATAAAATGTCGATAGGACCCACACATGAAGAGATGCAAACCCCACGTTTGCACCTCCTCCGTAAACAAGTTAATGTAATCATTGGACCTATTGCTTTAAACAAATGCTAATGGTAAAGTAACTTGGTACTCAGTAGGTCGTCGTATTTTCAAAAGTAGGATGTTGTGCCCTTAGTTTGGGTGTCATCCCGAGCTCAAAAACATAATCTGAACCGTCTGCTATTTAGAGGTGTACACACAAGAATCCTGGAAAAAGTTACCTCAATCAAACATTGGTAGCTTACTGATCGAATAACCTTTTTTGATATTGGATAAGTTGTTATTGTATTGAATAAAGACACGATTTGCTTACTCGGTTAACCATACTCGATTGACTGAATTTTTAACGGGGTTGTTATCCTCATCTAGCTCTAAACAGTGACCGGTCTGGATTATGTTTTCATGCTCTAGACGAGACCCAAACTCAAGACACAATGGGCCCCTCAGTCCCCACCACACTAAAGGATATTTTTTAATTTAGTCATATTTAAGGATAAGGACTCTTTTTTTTTTTTTTTACCAAACACATTTAAGGACTTGAAGTAGAATCCTTTTGTGAGCAGGATTCATTAAATGACATCTCGAGATCCTATATTTTCTAATCGTGTCTTTTGTGGATATGTATTCCCTTCTATTAATCGGGGATGATGCTGTGCGGGTGGCGCATAACACAACACATGGTGATGTGCGCCATCCGAGCTGTTCGTTCGGCGATCCAACGACCCACACCTCATCTAGGCACCATGTAGCATCCGACCATTTATTCCCAAGATGAAATTTGGATCATTAGATCGCCAAACGGACAGCTCGGATGACGTACAACATATATGATACGGCTCAGATGGCGCACGTCACCATGTTGTGCGCCACCTGCACAACACGCATGCCATGAAAGTAATAAATTCTTTAACAGATTCTCTACCCATCTCTTCCATATGTGCACACTGCTAAATACTAATGGTAGAAAGCTCAGACTTTCATTTTGAAGAAAAAACTATGAGAGAAGCTATTGGCATCCAACGACTTCAAGCACCAAAACATGATCAAGTGCACATATCCTTTCACTTTTCACTTTTATTTTGCTAGTTTAATTTACTCTACAAGTTCATGTTAGATGAACTTAGGATGAGTTTTCCCTAAATTTTCGGTATTTTTGTTCGTCTCTTTTGAATTTTAATTAGATTAACGTTTTATTTTCTGTATTAATTATTCGTTTCGACGAGAGGAGTCTAAAAAAGTACTAGCAAAACATTATGACCGAAATGAAGAAAAGTTCAATAAAGATGAACAAATGCCAAACAGGTATTTTTGTCTTAGAGTCGTTGAATCATTCATCCCAAAAATTCCGGCGAGAAGCTAAACGGAAGGTTATGAAAAGTAAAATAAAACGAAAAGAAAAAAAAATACCATACCAAAATTTTTGGGAAGACTCACCTTTAGTTTAGATTAGGATTTTGGCCATTGAACTTTGATGTTTCTTTCGCAAATTGAACTTATAGTTTTCAGCGTGATTTTATTTGTGAATGCCGGGGATTTGTTCATTTCGCTACTTGAAGAGTTCTAGTTTTCGATAGCGGCTTTATTGTGAGAATTGGCGGTTTTACTAGTGAAGATTGAAGTAAGCGATTTATCCTGCAGGAAGATTTCGCACAATTAGTGCCTCCATGGCTGACTACTATGTACAGGACCGTGTACTATGCGGCCTGCATCACGCACCCAGATACTAAGAAGAACGACTTGGATCGCTTTTGCATCGATTGCATTCGAGCTTTCTGTTACCATTGCCTTCCTGCTCATGCTCGTCACACATACGTTAAGGTCGGTCTCTTATTACATACCGATTCAAGTTCATTGAGTTAAGGGTTTTCGATCAATCGCGAAGTAAATACTAATTGGGTACCTTGTTGCGTTGAAGATTAGGAGATACGTGTATTGCGAAGTGATCAATAAGCAAGACCTATGCAAGCTCTTCGATTGTTCGGGCATACAGGTTGGTTATGCTATTTGCATGCTAAGTTCTGTTGTTTTTTTTTTTTTTTTTCGAGAAATGGAAAACTTCATTGGCAATTGGTTTCCGTAATGAAGTTCCAAAGTTAAAACATTTTGCAGCAGAGCCATGCCTTACATTTCGGAGGCCCAAAACGAATTTTAAAAAATGTGATCCTCAATGTACATCGCAAACAAACAAAATGATAAAAGAATAAATCGACTCAAAAAACAATGATTACTAGTAGGCAACAAGATAAAATTCCAATATTATACATCATGAAAAAAATTTGGGGAGATTTTTATTGATGGGCTCAATTTGAATGGATTTTTGTTTTTATAGGCCTATAGTAAATAAAGGTGTACACAACATAACATTTGGGGCCCTCTTTTCAAGAATTTTTTCGGGGCTCAAAGCGATCACTTTGCTCAGGGCCGGCACTGGCAGGGCGCTACGCCACTACTGATAACAATGATGCTCGTAAAAGGTGCATAAGATTAATTTACTACAGTTGCTTTTGAAAAAAATGTTATATATCTCTCTTTTTGTTTCTATAAATTATCTCCTCTAGCCTTTTTTTTTTTTTGAACGGCAAAAGAAAGACTTCAATATAGAAGTTATAAGGAGACTAAAGAAATGGAATGCACGTCGTGATGTAATAATGTGAATGCTATATCAATTAATTTCCAGAAAAACAAGTTATCAGCAGAAACACGCATATATTCGGAAAAAGAATCTCCCTAGTTGGATGCCCCCTCCTCTCCCTCGATCTACTCCTATCGAGTTTCATCAATATATCCTCTCTTTTGCCGATTTTAAAAAATAATAATCTCAAACTAGTTATTTCACCTCACATTTTAATTCTTCTTACATTGCCCAATGATGATCATTTAATGGGACTTCATCCCTTTGTTAGCAAATAAGTTGAATTATTTATTTTCTTGCACCATCCACATAGAAAGGACAGCACTTGTCATAGAAAAGTGTATGCCTGGCCTGTTTGTTTTAAGCCATAACATAGTAAGTGCAGAAACTTAATACGGTTGAATCAATTGGGAATTGATATTCGCGCTACAAGATTTACTGCAGGCGTTCTACCTTTTTGTTTTTACACTGTGATATTGCCAGTAACATCACAGTGTAAAAATAAAATATGCACTGATGTTGCCAGCAACATCACAGTATAAAAACAAAAAAGTGGAGCGCCTGCAATAAATTTTGGAGCGCGAAATTCAGCTCCCAATCAATTAATCCACATTTATGATTTTCTACCAGAATTGTTTGCGTTTTTACCAACTCTAGAATCTTGATATATTTTTCTTCGAGATCGTGGTTTAATTTATGACGAAGGCTTGTTAAAACAGGGTTAATTTTTGAAAAGTAAAAATGTAAAATAGTGGCCTTGTATGATTCAAGATATTGCATTCCTTGTACAGTTGTAGCCCTCAGCCTCAAGCAGCTCATAATACAATATGTCTAGAGGCTCTTTGGGGGTTGGTGATCGGAATTGGCTCCTCACCAAGTCCTCTGGTTAACCTCTCGTGCGACTTAGTTCTGTCCATCTTAATTTGCACAGGTAGCACACCGTTATTGTCAAACCGGTCGGAGGCCAACCAGAAAGGCACTCCGACGGTCTAGTAAGTATGTGCTCATGAAAGAGAAAGTATAGGACTAGAGTTTTAGAGCTAAGTAGAATGTACCTCTTTAGGGTTTATCATTGGACCTTATATAGACTCTTGTGCCTTACTCCCCCAAGTTGGAGCATACCTTGCAAGCACGGTAACCACCTTCGGTCTACGTCACAAATGACGTATTGGATAAGGTTGTAACCGTTTATGTGCGTGAGCTATTATCACATGGGCCTGTGTCCAGCTCATCATGCGGTAATTAACCAGTTCAGCTGACGTCCACCATGACATATTGAACAAGACGGTTAATTGCATGTGGGTGAGTTGGTGTTGATTAGTTGGCCGAACCTCCATGTCCGAACCAACGTGGTGCTTTCTCGGAGGGGAGTTAGTCCTCAAGTAGGCACGATGTCATCCGAGCCACTATGTCCGAACCTCAGGACACAGATGACCAAGCGCCAAGAACGTCGATTAGGAGGTCGGGCTCCCCATCTAAGCCGAACGACCTCCCATGTCCGAACCCTGATATTTCGGCCCACCACAGGCCCCATGCATTCTATAGGATGCGATTGGCCTCATAATTTAAGTTCTCGTACCCAATGGTTAGACTTCTATAGGTTATAATACAAGAGTGCACGTTCAATGAAATATAACTTCTTCATTAAATTGTTCATGACAAAGAAACATTTAAATGCATTATGATAAACTTTTCTCAATTATGTGTCTTTTCGAAACTTAGTAGTTTCTCTAAATTTTTAGTTTACAACATCTGAATTTTCGCTCTAAAAAACTACCAGGAAAAAAATATAATAAGGACTCACCATTTTAACTAGGGATTATTCTAATTACTTCGGCCCAAAAGGTGTAGGATAATAAGTAAAATGTGCATTGATATCCGAAAAATGTGTATTGATATTTGTGAAAGTGTATTAATATCTGTGAGATATGCATTGATATCCACACTTGTTTTAAAAAAAAAAATGCATTCTCACATCAAATTGCTAGAGTACCAGTGTTTTTCGGTAACACAATGGCAAACAATGACTCTTGCTTAGTTAAATCTCCTATTTCAAAGTACCTCATTACTACTTGAATTGCTAATAAAGGAAAAAAATTATTTCACCTTGATACTAATACTATTCCACAGGCATATCATACAAATAAAACAAAAGTTCTGTTCTTGAAGCAGAGGTCCAAGCAACAAATATTGCAACTACAAAGTCAACCAAATAATTCAAGGGACCATAGTTGCATCATTTGTCAGAGAAGTTTGCAAGATGTTTCCCTCTATTGCAGTATTGCATGCAAGGTAAGTTTTTCTCACTTCTTCAATGTCTATCCTCTCCTTCAAGGCTTCAACTAAGAGAAAACAAACACTTAATTGATTGAAGTTTGGATATCTTTTCTTTTTTTTTTTTTTTTCTATGTTTTGTTTTTTAAAACAGCTAAAATAAATACTCCTGTTACATATTTTTTTTCTACTCAGACCCTGTTCCGCTAAGCTTTTAATCTTTTAATTACGTATTTTTCGCTTTATAATACAGATTATTCTATCACAATACATCACATTTAATTCAAAAATAAGTACTTCTTTAGGTCAAATTATCAAAATCACCATCAAGGTTTTTTCAAATTATAGATTGTCCTCACTTTTGAGAAATTACAAATTACCCCCTATCGTGATGTAGCCGCTAGGAAATTCAACGGAAGTTGTCTGGCATCATCAATCCTAATTACTATGGACCACATTGTCCTTTTTAACTTGTGAACGGCTGCAGAGGTGGGAAAATAATCTTCCACGGGGTACAAGAAGACAATTTGGTCCATTGAAATTAGGATACTTTGTCGAATTTCCTAGCGGCTACTTTGCAATAAGGGAGTAATTTGTTATGAGACAAGGGTTATTTTGTAATTTCCTAAATGCGAGGAGGCAATCTCTATTTTTCAGAAATCTCGGGGTGATTTTGGTAATTCACCATGTTTTTATAGACTTGGAAAAGGCGTAATGGGAACTACCATGGTTCTATTTCATGATTTGACCAGTTCATTTTGCAGGCCTCGACATGTTCAATACTAGTGTAATAAGTTAAGTTGATCGAACATCGATAAGAACTTGTTCGAATCGTATTGGTCATAAGAGAAATAGAGGGTCATACATTCACTGGCCATTTATCTTTGTGACAATTATGCTGCTTTGAGGTGGTTAGTGATATCCGATCAATCAGATTTATTTTCCGGATGATGAACAGACCAAGACCTACAAAATAAACAGCTCGGACTGTCTAGCTGAACTTGCACTATCAAAGTCACATGAGAGGATATGAGAAATTTAATCCACTTCTAGGAGAGTCCACGTACTATAATATATAGCCTAGCGAACACTATATACAAGTTGCTAGTAGCTATTTTTTTGGGTCCTAGCTAGCTCCAAATAGGAATGCTACAAGCACAAACTTTTGCCCCCCATCCTCATATTGGTTCTCTTTCTTTTCTTATAATTTCAAGTTTTCAACAGGTTACTGCTATCTATAGAGGCGAAAACAAAGAGGAAAGCATTATTGATGACCATCATAATCTCGTTATTGTTGAGAAAAGTGAAGGCTTGAAGAGCCAAAAGGGCTACGACAAAGAAGGCCTACTACTACTATCATCATCATCACCCAAAAGGCAGAAAGTTAGGAAAGGAGTAGCTCTCAGGGCTCCTTTGTTTTGAACCACTATAGTGTGAAGAGACTTGTATTAGCTCCCCTCCGTCTTTTTTTTTTTACAGTTCAGTATTCTATTTTAAGTTGTCTCTTGATAAGTGTATTTTGTAAAATTAGCGGGTAAAATTAGTACATTTTTCTATTTTACTCCTAAAAATAGATTCAATTTTGAAAAGTTAGTGAATAAAAGTGTAATGACGAAGTCTCTATAGAGGGTAAGTAGGGAAAATGGAGGTAAAAGTTGATATGAAATGTATAATGATGATGTCTATTTAAAAAGTTAGAGTTATGAAACTGAACACTTAAAAATGGATAGAGGGAATATTGTTTATGTGTGACATTATAAGTTCGCATATGACATTATAAGTTCGCATATGAGTTATCAATGTTTCTTTTTGGTATACATACATATGTGCATTTGTCTTTATATATTTTCCTCCTGAATTCTTCTCACGTGGTGCATGGACGTCGTTGGTTTGAAATAATCGATCTCCATAGTTCTTTTGATATCTCGTGCTCATTTGTCACTATTTTGAACTCTATCTATGTGCCAAATCTTTCAATATTCAACTCTCAATTGTTTAAAATTTAACTAGACTCGGAAAAATTATTCGGTGGTTCTGGGCCCAACACCTTCATTCACTACAAATTCATGCAAGATTGAGGACTACATATATAAACCCCACATGAATTTGTGGCAGAAAAAGGATGTTGGAGCACAAAGTGGCGATAGTACTCTAAGACCACTGAAAAATTTACTCCTAGACTTGGGAAGGCATCCAAATATAAAGACACACATGGTTTGAAGAAACTACAACTTATACCTATTGCCTATTGTCCACAATCGTAAGGTTTTTTTTTGGGTAACCAGCAAAAGTAAGTGTTTTTTTTGGGTAAATCGATCAGCAAAAGTAAGTTACTTCTTAGTAATAACAATGTACAGATTTAAGAATGTTCGGAGTACAACTTATACCGATTTTTTTGAGTAAAATCGGTTGGTGCTTATTGTTAGAGAGAATTCGATAGTCGAGGGTAAAGTAGAGTAAAAAAAAAAACTAGCTTCCATTAAAAGCATGGGAAAATGACGGCCGTGTTTTGATAATTAATACCTTTTAGGGACATGCTAAAAACACCTGCTAATAAACAAAATGTCTTTGGCATGTATTAATTATCAAAGCATGTCATTGGCCGTCATTTTCCCTAAAAGCATTTGCATGATAACTCTGACAAGGGAGATCTATGTCATTTTAGAAACTTAAGTGTAACTTCTGTTAATGTCAGATAACAAAGGGGAAGTAACTGGAATTTACCCTTTTTTATAAAGATGTTTAATTAAATGAGGGGGAAAAAATTCCATAAAATATCTATTTTCTTTAACGTACCCTCACTGTTCAGTTTTGCTGGTTCAGACTTGAAAGGGAAGAAAATGGAAAAAATGAAGGATCGACGGTTATTTTTTTTCACAATGATCAAGGAGGGTCAAATAAAAGTAGTGCTATACTTACCGCTTTGTTTCGCAGCTCAACATTTATCACTCGCTATTTGTCTCGACAATCAATGATCCGAATTTTAAAAAAATCTCTTACAGCCCAAAAAAGTTTTTTTTTTAAATTCGGAAGAGCGACGGGGAATCGTAAAGAGGAGTGTTAAGGACAAAGAAAATAGATAAAGAAAAGACCCTTAAAGTGTACATACAAGGCCCAGATTCAATGTGCAGTGCATCTGAGCCATTTATGTACACTTTAAAAAAATTTTCTTTGCCTATTTTCTTTACACGTAGCATTTCTCAATGGTAAATGTCGCAGTGATGATGAGAGCGGTAAAGGTTGAGGGCTGTGTGATTTCTAGAAGGTAAGGGATGGATTTGTAATTTTGTATTAAAGGAATCCTCAGGGGAGGCCAGCGTAGTTCACCCTCTTCTTTAACACTCGCCCTCCTCCGCTTCTGGTTTCTTTCGTGATCAGGGAGAGGAGAAAAATGGCGACTAGAACCAACTTTTACAAAAACCCTTCTTTTGTTTACAACAAAGACCTAAGTCTCAACTCTGCCCTTCAAAACATCACAGGTATCAATCAATTCACTCTCTCTCTCTCTCTCTCTCTCTCTGGTTTTTTGGGTAATAAAGGCTATTCTGGGCTAGCTTGCGCCCACCTTGAATTAATCCCTACAGCGCCTTCTATAGCCATTTCACACACTTGCGAGTGGGGTGGGGTGACCCCAAGAGTTGTTGGCAAGGGAATCGAAGCTGAGAACTTAGGTGGGAGCAAACCCTGAGTCACTGGGCCAAGACCCACGCGGGTTCTCTCTTTGTTAAATTGCTTCTATTCTATGGTGGTGTTAATTTGCTCATTCAATTTCGCTTCAAAATAAATCTTCCAGCTTATAATATAGCCACCGGAAATTACCCTCCTCCTCCGACCGAAGACCGAGCAGCTGGCGGGGATGAAAGAATCGTTCACCGCAAACGCCGCCGCGAAAAGAGGTCCCGAACTGATCGAAATGATGAAATCAATGATGATAACGATGGGCCAATGTCTCACCAGGATTATATCGATAAGAGAAGGTGCATTTGAATTGTGTTTTTTTTTTTTCCAGTATATGGCATATATTCGGACATTTGACGATATAAATTTCCCTTTTTGGTTCGAAGCTTATCTCTCCTACCCTTTTGCCTGCCCTTTTTTGAGCTTTACTCTATTTTCTTGGACTCAGGTCTGGTCAGTGTCACTGACATCCTGTCCGGTCCAGTTTCGATTTTTGTGGGTTCAACCCGGGCTCTCAACAATAATCATAAGAAAAATCATGATCACTGGATACGTATCAATGACTTATTGGAACAGATTTACTGTGAAAATCTTCCGATAAGTCATTGATCCGTATCCAGTGGATGAATATTGCCCAGTACTTGAAGATTTTATCAAGCTTTACAGAATGAACCGCTCCAATAATTGTTGTGAGCCCGGGAGGCCCTCAAAAACTGAAACTGGACCGGCTGGATTTTAGTGACACTGGACTAGACCTGAGTCCAAGAAACCTCTTACCAAACAGGGGGATACTCAAATCCAAACCATTTTTGTCAACAACTCTTTTCACTTATTATTTACATATATGTCATTTCGAACCCAAATGTGGAGGGAAAACATAAAAAACAATAGGTTTGGATAAAAGTAAAGGTTCAGTCATTGGAGAACGCATGTCCAAATGGAGTTGTGATCAATATTTTACCCAAATTTGAGTTTAAAAAAAAATGGATCAGGGCTGGAGATGTTTCTTTTTTTTTTTTCTTTTCCCGGCCCCACCCTCCCTGGAAATTCAGCTTACTTGAGATATGCTAGCTCATAAAGGCTCGGACTTTTTCTTTTTCTTACTTGTATCAACAGGAAGGAAGTCGGTTCATCTCACGTTTATCAGGAATTAACTGTAGATGTTTTGGTAATGACAATTATTGTGATTTTTTATGTACTTCATTATTGAATTAGTTTTTATTTCCATCATGTGATGTTTCTTTCACCTCTTTTTTGCAGGAAAGTTCTCGTCCAACAATACATTTGGTAGATTATGATAGTAAGATCTTTTTATCTCGAAGTATAATATGTCATCGATTTCATTTTGTCTATACTTTTTAGTTTGGTTTTATGTGCTGTACAATTTAATCTGAGTTTTATATATGAATGACATACCATAATGCAAACAAGCGTGATGATGGCAACTTGCTCATGTTTTATCTATAGAAGTGCATTAAAAGAATAGGTCATGATGCAAGACTGCGAGATAACATGATTTCAAATTTGAGTGAACCACTTTGCACCTAACAGTGTCAAACTTCAGTCCATTGCTAGTCTTCTTCCACCATCTCCATCGACTAATGGGAGCACACACTGAGTAATTCCTTTTCTGATTAAGTTTAGTCACAACCACTGATTCACTAATTGGTTGTAAGAGGAGTGTGTTTTCCTGGCTTATTGGCCCAACCAAAAAGATAAAGAATCCTGTCCAAACAAGCTGTGTCTATCCCCTCTCATTAAAGTAAACAACAATAAAGCAAAAAGGATTCCCAAAAAGAAAAAAAATACCAACATTGAAAGGCATTTGGTAGTCCATTCAGTTACAAAATAGGTTGCGCCGCTGGTTTTACTGTACTATGCCTTCGAAGACTCTTGGATTTAGAACTGCTCATAGGTTGGGTTATCTAATTTGTTAGAGGGTTTCTCAAAGCTCTGCAGTCCCTTGTTCCCCCTCCGCATTTGCCTTCATTACTACCATTTTTAAAATGAGTATATTTTTTTTAATGAACACTAGGCAACTTATGTTTCTAAAGTTGTTTTACAGCACTAGACTTTTCCTCAACCTTTTTTTTTGAACGGCAACTTTTCCCTCAACTTAATGTACATATGTTGATGAAAACTCAGGTGAAAGAAGTGTGTCATCAGATTGCGAAGAGAAGCTGGTTCGTCTTAATTCTAGTTTGGTTCTAGATGCTGGTGAAGTGAAGCCGGATCCTACTTATTCTGGTTTGCCCTTGATACCTACCCATTACTTGTCAGTTTAGTGTTTGTCTTGTCTATGGCTTATGAGCAATCACTATCTTCATTAAGATATTAATGTCATTGATTTGTGCCTACAGTTCACAAAATGAGCTCATAATGGACAAAGGCCCATTTCTGGTTTGTTGTTTGACAAAATAGTGTTATTTAGGCCTGAAACTTTTGAATGGGGTTGAAACCTCATTAACTACATCTTCTACTACTACTGACTTTCACTGAGCAGAAAAAAAGAAAGAAAGTTGAATGAATTTCCTGGGAAAAGAAAATATAGGAGCATCAAGTATACCACCATGCCATTAATGCAAGGATACTCATCGAAAGGGTTCGACATGCATGCATAATATGTCTTGGAGTTTGGACATCACAAGCCAGGTTGCTATCTGTATTCTGGGGTTATATATTATTGCATATAAATATGGAAAAATATGCAAGATATGGTGCAAGATCAAAGAAGAAATGAGGATGCTATACGGGACGGAGTGTTGGCCTATCAAGAAGTAACAAGTGAGTAAGATGAGTGTAGCTGAAATGAGGATGTTGAGGTGGATGTGTAATAAGACTAGGAGTGATAGAATTAGAAATGAAACTGTTCGTGAGATGGTAGGAGTTGTACCTATACAGGATAAGTTGAGAGAAAATTGATTAAAGTGGTGACGCAGTAGTCAAAAAGAGTGACATGATAGTGGTGGATAGTCGGGCTAGGGAAGAAGAAGACCTAAACCGACTTTGGATGAGTAAAAAGTTAAGAAAAGACAGTTTTACTTTCTTATTATTCTTCTTTTGTGAACTCTGTTCAACTTCGGTCTCTATTTTTTTACTTTTGGGATTTTTCCCTTCGAGACAAATAGTTAATCCCAAAAATCACAAAAGATTAACAAAAAATTCACTAAAACATGAAAAATACCGTCTTTAGAATTATTAATTTAGACCAAAACCTTTTGTGTTGGGCAGAGAATCTTCATTGTCGCTCTATTCACAGGAGCTTAAGGCTGTGACGACAGCTAGCTGTAGACAGTTGCGTAATGCCAGGCTGGTCATAGGGTGGTTGGGGTGACTTTTGTTGTGTTTGATACTTGATGTGTATGACGACATCAACTGTATTGGAGAAAGATGTTATGCGGATTAGTGATAATGAGATGTGCTCCCATATATGGAATAGCATCACATGTCCATAGCCAGTCCTGTCTCTTTTTCAGATGGGTTGAAGTGCATGTTCCTCAAACCTTGATGCATCTTGTTGAAGCCTACAGGGCAATATGTACTCACAGAGCTACAAGACCTCAAAATCCCACGAATGGCTACATGATAATGCAGCTCCACCTATGATTGGGAAATGTCAAAGGGCTTCTTTGAACCTTGCTGCTGATGTAGGTTGTCTCAGATTCATTGTAGTGCAGGGGAAAGTGATAACGCGATGGAGAAGGAGAGTGTACTTATCTTATTCTATCTGCCTAGTGTATGAAGAGTGCTATACCAGATATGCCAGTCCTAAGGTTTTAGGGTAAGTAATTGTGCATATCCTATTGCACTTAAAAGATGCATTAACATTGGGGGAGCAAAGAATGAGAGTGCTGCCCCTTTGGTTAGTATTAGGCTCCGTACCAGTGTATATTTTAGCTGAGACATGTGGGTGCACTGGGAAGTGTGGTGATGGGATTTGGAGAGGTGGGGCCTTCAGTAAATACCATAAGGTTTTGCTTTCTAACTGTTTGGCGAACAATTGAAAGTTTGCTGACAGGGTGTTTCAGCCTATTTGAGCAACTACCAGCTCCTAGGCACATGCAATTCCCCCATCGCGCCTTTACCTTAGTAAATATCTGGACAATCGTCTTGGTGATCCTAAAGGGGGCAGCTCAACTCAAGACCTCCGCTTTGGGAGAAGTATCTTGGCAATGTTTCCTGAGCAATACCTTTCATCGAGTTCGTTGAGAAAAAGTTCCTTTCATTGAACCATGCAAGTCCTATGATAGAACGGTCATGTACAGAAGGCTAAACCTGGCAATTGAATGTCTGTTTATTGCCGAGACCAAAGTTCGCAATGACTAGGTCCTTTGTAAAATTAGAAGCAAAGAAGTTATATTGGTAGTAAAATCATGCATATATGTCTAATTATCTCGTCATTCCCTTCACGTTGGCTACCTGGCTGTAGAAGCCAGTCCCAGACTCCCAGAGTGTCATATATACAGTCTCTTGGTTGTACTTATTCAGGTAGGTTGGATGAAGTTGATCGAGTGAAGAACAGAAGTGAGCAGCGTTTTGCTGTTCCTGGGGAACCTGTTTGTGTGGTATGCGGGAAATACGGAGAATACGTTTGCGATGAGGTGGGATTTGTCTACTGTGTCTTGAATCTTTAACATAATACACTTTTATGCGGATATACCTACACATGGTGACCTTGTATTTGATATTTGTATGTCTGTTTTGTTAGACTGATGATGATATCTGCAGCATGGATTGCAAAACTGAGCTATTGGAGAGCCTCAAACTTTCGGAGGTGTTTGTTTGCTTGTAATTTGTCTTCAAAATAAAAAGGCCTCAACTTTGCTTCTGCCTCCTGATCTGTGTAACCCTTTCTCTAATTATATTTTCAGGGGTCCTTAGGCACCCAAAGAAGATATGAATCCTTATCTGGTCCTAATTATTCACCAGTCGTCGAATTTGGAGGGGACACCTGGGATCATAACCGTCTCCGTTGGTCCAAAAAGACGTCCAGCCTCTGCACTTATGAATGGTACGTTTCACTCTCCCATTCCTTTAGTTATTTTCTTTTTCCAAAAAATTTGTGAGCAACACTATCCTTGAGGTGTAGTCCATGCTAAGATTAAGAAATCATTGATACTGTGCTTTATGCTTTTCGTGAGATAGTAATGTGGAATATTTCATTCTTATGTTGCTTTAACCAAAGAGATACTTACCATCAGCGTGATTTAATTGTTTTGCAATGGTCTATCATATATCCTTTCTTGCCCATGTAGTTGGAAATGTCAGAGGCCTGGGCATCTTCCTGAAGATTGTGTGGTGCTGATATCCAACCGTGAATCTCTTTGTTCAGGTCAACCATGTGACCAGGTACTCTGTCTCTTGCTACGTGAATGAAGATCTTTCAAATGATGTGCTACCATTTACTTCTTTTTGATAGTTGTTGTTTGATTAATCTTTTCAAAGTTCTCCTCTCATGCAGGTGGCAAGAGGTCAACAAAAACCCATTTCCTTATCCAGAGACCTTCTTGAACTATACAAAAGGTTTGCTCTAGTGTCACGGGCCTTGTATAATTCATTTCAGGTGTCATCATTTTGCTCAGTGATATTTTGCTAATGTTAAATGTGACAAAAATGCTATAAGCTGATGTGTAAAATTGCTTCTTGTCATATAAAGCGAAGTATTCACCAGCTATTATATCTTGTTTTCCAATTTTTTTTGTGTGGTTGGGTATGTTTCTCTTTCTCTACTGATTTATCAATTTTTTGAATAGAGCCATATAACTCAACTCAAGAAGCTTTTGTACCAATTACCTAGGGTCACCTACTTCGATCCATTTTGCCAATGCATTCTATTGGCTGGTCATATCTTCTGCTTTGTTTCATACTATCATGTACTTCGTAATCACAATCACAACCCGAGTTATATTGCGCCTTCTTCTATTTCGATTACCACCCTTCATGTGTTGTCCTTACAAGAGCGTTAAGTGATCTATGATGCACATTGTTCAACCGGCTGTACCTCACTTTATCATAAATGTTGTCACTTCTTACTTCTCTCTAATGCTTGTTTCGCATCTCATATTTGGTTATCGAATTTCTGTTTTTTTTTTTTCCCCTTATTTCTGTTGGAATAGAGTGGGAGAGTCCTTAATTCTTCCCTAAAATTGACAATGCTCCTGCTACAGCAGCATATATGAAAAGATATGTAGGTATCTATAAACATACAGCAGCATATGCATACAGTAGCGTTTATATAGATACTGTATATAATTTATATATGTTTGTGTCTATGTATGAATACTCATTGATGTATTTACTAGGGTTTTCATGGACTAACAACCAAGGCTGCACATTATTGTATGCTGATGTCGGGTAGTGAAAAAGGTTTCCATTGATAAGTCAATTATGTCAATAAAAAAGTTGACCGTTCGACAGTCATATTCATTCTAATATGCCAATCCAAATTAACATAATCATGTCTTGTTTGAATATAAGACAAGCTTTCCAATATTAGAAGAAACCGAAAAGTAGCTGCCCTTCATGCAATTGTGGATTAGGATACCACTGTTGTCATGTACTAAATATATTCAGGTTTTCTCTTGTGATTTCTGCATGAAGGTGTTAGTAAGAACTGCTGCCTGTCTGAACCTAATAATGACCACGCATCTGCTGATCAACCAGTGACCTTGTTCTTTTTTGGCTTAAACTTATGTTTGGTATATAAAAGCTGAAATAGCTGTTGATGACTTTCTGCTCAGAGCTAGAGTCTTGTGATGAGCATATTTAGGCTTAACTGTAACAATGGCATTGTTTTCATGCTCATATATGCAGATGCCACCAAATAGGCAAAAACGTGTCAGCTGCGAAGTGTAATTCATGCTCTAGGTCATCAGCTTTGGCCACCTGCCTTTATTGCAGTACCACCTTTTGTGACAGGTAGGCCATGCCCGCAGTAAAACGGTTTCATGATTTTTATTTCTGCTCAGTGATCAATTCTACTAGTATGGGGTGTTGCTTGTGTCATGGTCATGTTGAAGATTCATACCATTCAGACGATAATGGAGTGAAGATGTGCATGTTCATTTTCAGTGCAGGTCATTTGCGTGAGCACATCAGGGCGTACCCCTCCCACAGACAGTATTATTCCCATAAGCTCAAGCGTTTGGTGAGACCAGACTTCTGTAGATTCTATGAAGTCAGAGAAATTTTACTTGAATGTGCAGTACATTTTGTTTTTGTTTCTTGTGAGAAGGGGTGACATGTCCGTAGTTGGTCACTGTTAAAGTATCCTACTCAAAACCAATTGGCAATGAGTGGAGAGACCGCCAAGGCTCTTATATTTGTTTTGGAGGTTATAATTAGCCAATGTGAACACTCTCCTGCACGTGCAATCCCTAACCTGCACGTGGAGACGTAAACAACGGATCAATAACATAGGGATCACAACAAACTACAAAACAATGTGCACTTAAGGCACAAACAACAAAGCAAACAATGAAGAGAGTCTTGTCCAAAAGCCTCCGAAAGTCTAGCTCTGATACCATGTTAAAACATTCAACTCAAAACCAATTGGCTATGAGGTGAGGGGCTACCCAAGCTCATATACTAGTTTTCAAGGTGATAATTAACTGACTTGGGACAAATTCCAACATTGAGTCTGTTTTGTATGAAAAGAGTTTGGCTAGAAGATTTAAGTGTAGTATTTTCCATAGCATCTACATGGGAAGTTGGAGGTTTACTGTTCCATCCTTGGCTGAGGCAAAATTTGTGTTCATATTGATTGCTAAGTGTTAGATTCAATGACTCATCTTGGCGCAGTATTGATTGACCATAAAAATGCCGCTAAATATTGGTATGCAACGGTGCTGCCTCAGAAGAAACAATGAATCATGTTCGGAAAAAGAAATCGGTGACATCATGCATGTAGTTTATGTTGATAAAATTAGGTAAGATTGATTTGAAATGGTACTACATTAGGTTAGGTATAGACGCATATCACATAAACAAATCTGCCATTAGAAATTAAATATTGTCATCCTTTTTTAAGAGATTTTCATTCTAACTAGCACATATTACTTTGTTTAGCTTTTAGTCGATACCAAGAAATTCCGTTCACTAGGGATAATTATTTGAGAAAAGTGTTTGACTGGAGCATGTCATTGTAGTATCTCCTTTACACTAGTCCATTTGTTATTGTATTTGTTTAAGATGGTATATCTATAATGATGCACCATTGGACTGATCATGTGGGATAATGGTATAGTACCGAATGATGGATAGATACCCTTGGCGTCTGCTGCTCAGTGAAATTTAGGATTGATAAGCTCATCTAATTAGATTTGGCTTGGCATCTCATATTTCAAAATGCTGGTTTTTTTCTGGGGGCGTTCTAATTCAAAGCCTGAACGTGAAGCATTTGTTTACTTTGTTAGTTTCCGTGCATTTTGGTATGGATGTATCATTCTGTTGCTTCCAAGTTATGGTACTTTGTTGTGATATTATGCATGTGAAACACTGGTGGTCTTCACATGCTTAAATGATGCAAACTTAGTTGTCTTAGGTCAAGTGCTGCAAACCAACATGCAAGGTGACAGATATCAAGGATCTTTTAGCTTGTCACTTCTGTTTCGATAAAGCCTTCGAAAAGTTCTACAACATGTATACTGCAACATGGTATGCATCCTCTTCCACTTTCAATTGTTCTTCTTTGATTTTTTTTTTTTTGTGTAGATTAGTTCTTCAGATTGAAGATACATAAAACTGTATTGCCGAAGTGATATACTGAGATAGTTAGATAAATCAAATGCCCCTTTTCATAGTTCTGTCCTGGCAACTTGGTGGTTTGTTGTATGCTGACGCTGGCAGTAGGTATTTGATTTACTGTCAACTTTAAGTATGATAATGTTGATTTCATAAGTTTCATCAATACATTGCAATGGTGATGCCTGGAATTGTTTAGCTATCAAATATCATAACCTCAAATGTTATAGATACGATTGGGTTTTGAGAGTAATGAGTGAAGGGAGATAGAAAGAGAAAATTTACTGGGGACTGTGCGCCGCGGTTTTAAGACCCAAAATGAATGCAATCTTCTAATTTATCTGTGGCTCATATCCTTTCGTATTATGATTTCATGATCTTGGCAAATGATATGAATTTCTCTTACAGGAAAGGAGCTGGACTTTCAATTATCTGGGGTTCTATTTGCTGCGAAGATCACTTTGAATGGTAACTTCTGAAACTTATTCAAACCACTTAAATGTTTTTAATTTTCATTTTTCCTAGCAACGCATGCCAAGGGGCTGTCAATGCTGCAGGCATAGGATGAATTGTTTGAATGCCGGTGTAGAAGACAATGCCTATGTTGTTAGCAAGAATGTCAATGCCCAGAATAACAAGCGCGTTCAGCTCAGTGACTTCATATTCTGATTTGATCACACACAGTTCTATGAATTCTTGAATACCATTTTAGAAGCCGTTGACAACCATAATGGAGCACTGCACAGTGGCAGTTTAAAGCAACCATGCATGTATACCTTTTCCTTTTCTTCTACTTTCTATGTTTCTTAGGGATCTTAGATTCGTCTAGGAAACGCGAAAGAAAAAGGAAGTTCAAATTTTTATCCAACTCGTCATGTATTTTTTGTGGCAAGTTTGCGTCCAATTTCTTGTCAATACGTAACCCAACTAGAAAAACTAGATTCTTTTTCTTCATTTTGGTGTCTTATCTTTCTACTCCGTGTATTATGTATCCATGGCGTAGCCTTATTTCTTTGACTTGTATCCCAAGAGACCGAAAACTTTCGGGTATTCTTTTACACATCCACTAATGACACTAAATATGCAGCAAGTTGAAGAGATCTGTGCTTAGAAACAAAAAGGTTCTGTTAGTTCTGTGGTGCGTATATTTCCCCAGTCTGTACTCCCTCCAAAGTTGATTTCAAATCTTTGCTATAATCCCGTTATCATTCTAATCAGTTAGAGTTTGGGGTGGGCATCGTTCGTATTTCGTGTCATTTCGAGTTCGTGACCCGACTTTCTAAAATTTTGCTGGTTCAAGTCAACACTGTTAGCGCCCTGATTTTGAATCTTTGAAATATGCTTATAATTATACTTGTCAAAATGTTACACATGAAGCAGCTGTTTAATTCAATAACAGATGAACTTGTTTTCAATACCATCGTAGTCGCATAAATTATAGACCGACAAAAACATTTGACAAACAATAACGAAATCATGATATTGAAAAAGTACGTCAAGCCACAACTAAATAAAAGTCTCAAAATAATTAAATTCTTTTATGGTTTTTACCTTAGAAAAAGGGAGCAATTTTGTCACTTCATTTTTTGTTAATGCCACTCCCCTTTGTCTAAGATGATTTGTTTTGTGAGAAAATGAGAGTGTCATTAACAAAAAGGGGGAGTGACAAAATCAATTTCCTAAAAAAAATCAACAACTATGACGTAAGACTTTCTAATACTGTATAAAGTACAAGTTAATCCCAAGTAGTATGATTTTGGAAATATCAAATTTTCTTTTTTGGGAAATTCAAAATTGATCTCGAAGGAAACACGAGTATGGGGCAGTGATTATCATCGCCACAACTTGTCGTGTTGGGTCATTTTTGGGTGAGCTGGTGGTTATTCGTGTCCTCAAGCAAAACAACTTGTGATATTATGTCCAAAATTCTCATCCTTAGTTCGAGAGTATCATAATGGTCATCTTACGATAGTTTGAAAGTTCACAAACTCACCACAGACAAAGTAACAAGACCAATAACATGTACTCTCACTCCTACGACCGAAATCGAAATGAACTAAAGTTTTCTTCGGGCATTAAAAGTTTTGAAGCAGTCTGAAATGGAGTGCAATATCTTGTAGCACATAAACATACCATTATTGCTACCCAAAATTGTGCCCCCAAAGAAAGTATTGCTACCCCAAAATTCACTTTCAAGATGAGATATTTTGCCTTCTAGTACGTGTTAAGGCCACTCGAACACGAGTCTCTTTGTTGGGGTAATCGGTCACAAATCACGAACACTTGATTTCGCTCGATCCGCTCGCGGATTCGGAATTCTTGGCCAGGGGAATGAGCATCCTCAGAACACCATTCTTCAACTTTGCGGTGATATTCCTTGGCTCGAACGA
This sequence comes from Rhododendron simsii, assembly GCA_014282245.1. Classification (NCBI taxonomy): domain Eukaryota; kingdom Viridiplantae; phylum Streptophyta; class Magnoliopsida; order Ericales; family Ericaceae; genus Rhododendron; species Rhododendron simsii. Next base: position 6,521,255 of record CM024961.1, on the reverse strand, counting down.
ACTCGACGAAAGCTCAATGTTGGCACTGTAACTCCTCCCACTGTCCTCGTGCTCTGATTCCCTCCTCCCCTCTCCCGATACGAACACATTACCATACTCCACCCGAAGCTTTAGGTCTTCCTTCTGAATCCCTGGCATCTCCATCCTAACAAACAGACCTTCTTCCAATTTTTTGACCTCGTACGCTCCTTGTGGGCCGGATACTTGAAACGGGTTTTCCATGTACTGATCACAGGTGCCTGCAAGTTGCAACAAGGGTAAAATTGTACTCCATCATTGTTCCTTGTAATTTTTTAGCGAGATTTTACTTTGATTCCTTTTATTTTCTGTTTCCCTTTTGATTCTATACAACGTTTTCCTTTTAGAATATGGCTTTGTCCGCAATCCACGGTTGGACTACAGAGGACAGTCCAAGACTCCAAGTGATTGCAACTGTTCTAAAGTGTTTTTAATTGTCGGGAGATACGACCCAAATTCACTGTGGATGCTTCTCTGCAATCCAACTGTAGCGAAACTGGATCCTTCCTTTTAATGTAGTCCATTGACCCCCTCTGTTGGTGTTTCAAGTGGGAAATCATTTGCACGTATGACTCAAGTGTCCGATTTCAAGGAGTAAATCAAAGGCTTTAAATTTCACCACTTCAGCAACCCACAAAGAGAAATGATAAGTGACACAAAACACCTATACTCCACTTTGGTCTCTCTAATCTCAATACATAAATCACACAATCTAATTCAAAACATGATATAAATCAATGAGTAATGACTTTTGCATTCCACTCTTTTATACAGACACTCTAAAATATGTCATTTAGTATTGCAAATTACATACTATAATACAAGCACTAAAAGACAAGTTTTTTAGTGTGTTTATAAGAATGATGACATGGACTACATTTAAACCAAAATGACTGAAAGACAAGTGCAAAAATTACTTTCCTAAATCAAATTCATTCAATTATAGTGGTAATGTAAACTGGTGAAAAGAATTCCGTGACAATGATACAGAATGATGACATGGACTACATTTGAACCAAAATGAAAGTGCAAGGGCCAAGGTATAGTGATTCAATGAGGTAATTTTACGCTAACTAACTTATGTAGCACCAGTGGCTATAAGGAAATGAATCCAATAATCATTCGGGACAGTTGTTGGAGGTGTCTAACAAGTGTGGATCGCACATGATACTCTTATTCTTACCCATAACTGGGGAGGATCCCATCACGGCTAAAATTACAATGAACTCCACTATGGGTACCGACCATAGGTTCCGGATATACCGATGATTCCGATCAGATAAAGTTTAATTGCTTGATTTCAATCTTTCAAAATTTTAGAATTCAGGATTCAAGGTTTTGGAAAAAATTGAAAGCTTAAATTAGGTACTTCCACCTATCTTGTCGATCGTGATGATTTTTCTCAAAGTACATAAAAAAAATATTTTAAAATTAGTGAACGGATCATATGATTCGTGCAAGACTCCGGATTGGGCCGGATACAACCATTGGTACAATATCGTATCCTCTTTGCCGGTAAGCATACTATTTTTGAAAAAAACATGCAAAGGAAATAAATCTGAGAGAAATTCTACACTAAAAAATTAAATCTGTTGACGATGGAAATGTCCCGGGATTATAAAGATTACCGCGTCGAATGGGGAATTCGTCGCACCGGGTGAAAGATCCTCCGTGGGCGGTGATGGTGCAGTTCTCCTCGTACATGGTCGTCGACGTCGTCGAGCTCAACGGACGTCGCAAGGGTAGCCTCGAACTCGACAAACAAGCTGCGGCCGCCATGGCCAAGCGGTTGTTGTTCGGGTGGTGGTAGTGGTTAATAACACAGTTGAATTTCGTGAAGAGGGTTGAAGTGGTGGTGGCTCTCCTGATCGCATTCATTAGCGAAGCCATAGTTAATCTGAGAGAGATTTTCTGTCGCCGTTTTCCTCTTTAAGGGTTCTTTCTTCTTTTCTTTTTCTCCAAGTCTCCAGAATTCTTTTTCTATTCGTGCGTTGCAGGGATTTAATTTTCTTGCCGTTCAAGTCTAGAGGGTTTTGGATATAGAATGGGTTTTGGGAGGTCTGTAAAGCCACACAAAATGACTATAAAGCCCCTTGATTTCAATTGTTTATTTCGCCAACACCGGAACAACAACTGTTCGGCAAAACACTTGATGAAATTAGTGAAACGTGACTTAGATTGATAAATTCACCATTTTTATCAATATGATATATGAAAAAAAATCTCAAATCTCAATTGTTTGATCCAAAAGTAATAAATTTGTCACTTCTGACAAAATCGGTTCTTTAGAATAGTAAAAGATAATTACAAAATTTCACACTTTTTATCAACTGCTTCAATGGATAACGTAGAGACCTGTATTTATTTTATTAATGTTAATGGTTTATAAGTGCATAGTTATTGAAAAAGAAATGTGAAATAATAGTGCTTGTGATTTGGAACTAAAGTGATAGAATTGATTATGAAAGGGTGCAAGTGTGATTTGTGTTTATGCTAGTATTGGGTTGGGGGTTGTGTGTGTGTGTGTGTTTTGTAGGCGATCAAACTCCCATCTCCTATCTCTCTCACTCTCACTTCTCTCTCTCTCTCTCCATACGCTTCTCTCTTCTCTCTTGCTCTATTGAGCTCAAAACCTACCAATCAACCTCCAAACGTTTACATATCGATTTTCAATCCATCTCCTACGTGTGAAGCTAGCTGGTGAAGCTATGGCAGCTAGAAGCTATGGGGACTAGAAGCTATGGCAAAATATCTTGCTCCGTATTTCGGAGTACGAGCACTATGCCAAATGGCTGGAGAGAACGAACGTGGAGCACCAGAACTCTCTGGATGCGATTGACGATCTCAACAATCACATTCACCAAGGATTGTTGCCGGACATACGGTACTCAACTCAATCTCCTACTTCTACCTCTATAACTCGAGCTGCAGGATCAATTGATGAGAAGAAACGCGATACAATCTTTATGCGACAATAGAAGGTGTGTGATTCGAACTATGCTGGTGGATTACAATCGCAATCAAGTAATCACATTACGCTACGGTTACGACGTAGTGTCATTGGCACGTGCTCGAGTTTGGATCGAGCCTCACTGGAATCCTACTCCTTATCGATAAAAACTAGGATCCGAATGGGCTCGGGATCTTATAGATGTTCAGCGAGTCGCGTGAGAACACGGCATCCATTACCAGAGTTTACTCCTCCAGGTCCACATCCTGGATAGCAGTTGCTTGACGAGGTGTTCCAAATTGGTATTTTAGGGGGCCAAGTTTATATTAATGGTGATTTTGGCGATGATTCTAATTCGAGTGACGATTTTAATGGGTAAAAAGGTCATTTCATTCAAAATAAGTGGAGTTGATAGGTTTTATAATCAGAAAGATTAATTTTTAGATGTAAGTCATTTTTGGCTTATTTTATCACATACTTGGATAGACAATTGTTAATTAGAGTCGTCAATGAAACGCACAGAGAAATCATAGGAGAGTTATTGTTATTTCTCATACATGATGGGAACATCCGTCATTAAAATATAACTCCAAGGAATGTCATTGGAATTTACCTTTGAAATACAGATGTATGTACCGGGACCTTCATAATTTCATCGGATGGTTACACATATGTGAATGGTTAAGCATATGTGGAGGGACACATGTCAAACAACTATTGCAACTATTGATACTTAGGTGTCTTGGCTTGTTTTCGTGAACCTCAACTTCAACTTTTCGTTGGGCTTAATTTTACCGTTCACATGTGAGGAGCCCAATTAAAATCGAAGCAAATGTCGTGCATTATTCTTGCTTGTCAATTTTTGGAACTTGGATATATTCAACCATATAAATACCTACACAAATATACCTCTGCTAGCTGTGCTGTGTAGTTCCCGTATTTATATGTTGTATTTGTACCCAAAAAAAATCTGTGTTTTTTTAGGAAGAGCAAGATCTTTATATAATAAGTAAAAGAGATTATAATCTACTATGTGCATCTAATACAACTGAGTTCCCTGATGGTGGCATCTTAGTGGTGCAGGGTTTGAGTCATGGTACCTCCCTTTCTCTCTCTCTCTCTCTCTCTCTCTCCTCAATGACAAATAACACGTTCAAATCAAATGAAGGATACATCTAAAAATAAATTGATCAAACGGTTAGAAGTCGGAGAAGCGCATACAGGTTGTCAATGAGCACAGCTATCACGGTAGTTCCACCATTTACAAAACTTTTTTATAGAAACTGACCAATACCAACCAAGTAACTCTAATACGCCAGGTAAAGAGCGCAAGGTTAAACATCATGCAACTAGATCCATGGCCAAGGCCAACTACAGCACATAAATGAATAAAGTAGATGCAGAAAAGAATCGGAACCGGTTATTGAAGGTAAAATTGCTAGTGGTGCACCCTCTACTACTGCTAGGGGCCACTTTTTCCCATAGCTTATTTGCACAAACTAAACTCCTGCTCCACTTTTTCCCATAGCTTATTCGCACAAATAAAGTGGAATTAATTTTTTGGTTGTCTTTTTTCAAAATTTTCACATTTGTTAATTTTGCGTTAAACTTTTGTGATTTATTGATTCGTCTCAACGAGAGGAAATGAAAAGTAAAAAATAATGATTAAAACTCATAATTTTTTGAATAAAGATAAAAATAAGTAGTAAAAAAGACAGACTTTATTTTTTACTAATTTTTGTCTTTTTGAAAAAATTATGAGTTTCGATTTTTATTTTTACTTTTCGATTATTCTCGTCGGGATGAATCAATAAGTTATAAAGGTTTGATACAAAACTAACAAAATGCGACAAAAAATCGAATAAAGACCAAATAAAAGTCAAATTGACTTTTTAATCCAAAACCACCCAAAACAAATTCATACAAACTGCTTCCCCCAACAAGAGGCTATCTAACGAGCATGAAACTGGGAAATAAACTGCTGGCCATATAGCACCCATTGCAACGGCGGCGGACACAAATCAATTAACCTTAAATTAGTGCGAGTGTGTAAAAGTGTATGTGTGCAAGCATGGAATGGAAAGAGACTAAAAAATGGCACATAAATCACTTGCTGGATCGCGCCCATCGTAACGGTGACCAACACAGATCGGTTACCTATAGCCAAAACCCACAATAACAGCACACAGCCTATAATAGCCAAAAACGGCGCCCCAACCCGGCACACCCATTCACCACAAAAACAGGCATGAACGACGAAGACTATGGCCTAAGAACTTCATCAGTGTGAAACCACAATCAGTAAAGCATCCATCCGTATTCCGAGCTCCCAATTATTCAAAATTCTGTCGAATCTTTGCCATCGCTTTTTTATAGCCATTCCAATTCCCCCAGTAATTCACCTCCCTCTCTCTCTCTCTCTCTCTCTCTCTCTCTCTCGATCGATCGATCTTTAAAGTTGGCATAAAGAAGACACATCCATCATGGGTTCATCTTTACCTGATTCCAAAACTTGCGCAAACAGCATTCAGCATCAGGGTATGCAAATTCTCAACACAATTTTCGCCCATCCGAATACTGGACATAATTATGCGTGGACACAATTCCATATATCTGAAAGATAGCTATGGATTTTCGAGTGAGATTATGCTTATATAAGTCTTACATGCGTATATATAGTACATTTTTTCATGGCAGGAGTTGATGGTAAGGATCAAAATGTGCTGCAAAAGCAGTTAATTTCTTCGATCGGGACAAAGATGGAGTTGTTTATCCTTGGGAAACATTTTAAGGTCCCCTCTCTGATAAAAAAATAAAGTCCCATATCGATTGAAAGTGAAATGAATGATCACTTAATAACATTTGGAATCTCTTCACTTATTGTCAATTGATTTTGAGATGGATATAAAGTTTCTATATGGTGTCAGTATGGGCCAGAGTGAAATAGGTGATTCACTAAATAATATTTGAAACCTCTCCACTCATTGCCAATTGGTTTTAAGATTAATTCAGGTATCATGAAAATAAAATTTTAATCAATGCAATTAGCTGTGTTTTTACGAGTAGTAGGAGTAGAATAGTCATCATATCTCTCTCTCTCTCTCTCTCTTGAATTTTTTTTTTTTTTTTTTGCATAATCAGGTTTTCGAGAAATTGGGTGTGGTGTTTTATTGTCCTCATTGGCTTCTGTTTTCATCAACGTCAGTCTTAGGTCCAAAACTCGTCTGGTAATTTCCTCTCTCTCTCTCTCCCTCTCTATTCAAAGTATAAATGCCACACGTAATAACACGTATATTTTTTCCTAGGAGATTAGTCACGTACTCCCTCCTCACCAAATAATGAACATATTTTACTATATAGATTTGTTAAAAAACTATTTATATTTTGTTGTGTGTAATGCTCTTCATAATTTTAAAATCTTTGTTTAATAGAACTAATTGAAATATATCAAACAAGAACCAAATTACACATAAAAAATATTTTCGTTCAAGTGATCGAACTTATCTTGATTTTTGGTGCATTTTTTCAGCTTTTAATTGAAGTTTGTTTTTTTGGTTTATCTTAAACAGAAGATTCGTAGAAATAAAAACATAAATTACGTGCAATGGAAAAAAATCTATTAAAGATCAACCAAATCAAGAAAAAATTTGGCAGTTTGGATGGAGTGTTATCCGTAGTTCGTATATCGCCATTGCATGGCATGTTTGATTTCTTTGATTTGGCATCATGGTGCTCTAATTATCATCTTCCATTGAGGAAAAGACTAATTAATTGGCCTTCATTTTTTTATTTTTGGTCAAGCGGAAAATGTTGGCCTTTTTTATTTGATTGAGTATTTCCAATTGTGGTAAAGAACATCCAGAAAGCTAGCATGGGAGTGACTCTGGTATCCATGACACAGAAGGAAGGTACACATTATTCACCTGACCTCAAGCCAATATAACAACTTTGTTACCACCAAACGCAAATACAGTCGTGTTACTGATACACACACACTCACACTCACAGGAGAGGTGGGATCCACACGTGGCAAGGTTTTAGAATTAGGGCCAATAAATAGGAGAGTAGAAGAGTAGCTTTTTCCATGTTTATAAAGGCTCAAGACTATATATATAGGAGTAGCTAATTTTACAAGGGGATGAGTTCTTTGCCATTAATATAGCATTCTTGTTTTGTTTGTACATGATCTTTGGAATTGTATGGGGTGGTGGTCCCCCAAAATACTTCGTTATACCTCTCTTTTGGATCTGGCCTGAGCTCCGTCTCCGAACTTAACCCTACAAGGCAAGGAACCACCATTAGTACCTAACCGGCTAGTGACAGTCGAGAAGGCATTCTGATTAAGTGAGTCCTTGATCATGAAAATGATGTATAGAGAGCTCTTAGGTCAGTAGAAACGACGTAACAATTTAAAATCTTGAAGCAATTTATCTTCTAAAAAAAAATAAGGATTATCGTAACAAATATATTTTTCATAAAAGCTTGAGAAGTTTCCTATACTATGAAGGATATTTCACCAATCTTAAACTCCATCAAACCAAACTATCTTGCTTTATTCCCATAAGTCCCAAGAACAATATATTCTTTCCATAAAAATAAGTTCTACAAGCCATAAGGTGGGCTTCAAAAATATGATTACATAACCCATGGTTTTACAGTTCCAAAATAATAAAATAAGGTTTCGGTTCCACAATCATACTACAAAAGACATAATTATAAATTTGGCCTAATGGTCTAACATGTTTCATTACCTATGCTAAACAAACAACAACACAAAAGGAACTCCACATAGCTACACTTCGCTAAGTTCTCGGCGTCTCTTTGTCACCTGAAATGGTTAAACAACATGAGCCGAAGCCCTTAGGAAACAAGACTAAACCAAATAATATATTCAAATTTAACATAAATGCCGTGAAACAAGCATAAATTAAAAATCCACACATAATTCTCTCTAGTGTCCATAAATTTACCATATTAATGACCTCATACGTTCCCCAACTAATCAACCTATCCAAACATTCCTCGGTTCTACTCAATTCATAGCCATATGCTAACTCTAATATCTAACCTAAGGTAATCGGGCACAAGTACCACCCCATGAACTGGGGTAATCGGGTACAAGCACCACCCTCACAAACCAAGGGTAGACGGGTACAAGTACCACCCCATGAACCGAGGTAATTGGGTATAAGCACCACCCTCACAAACAAGGGTAGACGGGTACAAGTACCACCCCATGAACCGGGGTAATCGGGTACAAGCACCACCCTTGCATCGGGTATGGTGTACCACCCCAACAATTTTCGGTCTTTCATTGAGGAGTTCGCCAAACCCAGCTTGCTTTTCCTAGGTGCACCACCTAGATCTAGACCAATATAATCCGAGCACAATCAGCTCAACCTATCTCACCAAACGGGATAATTCATATCCATACATCGTCTGCATAATTCCCTATCGAGTATCCAAGCACTAAGCGTCCAATAAACTTCAAACACACATAAACTCTTTCATTAACACTAATAACCTTTGCAAGTCATAAAAATAAATCACAAGGTGCAAGAGTCATAATTTTTGCATCTTAAATTAAACTTAATTGCTCAAGTAAGTATTTTCCTTTTTCTCTAGATGTTAAACACGTAGCATGGATACAAAGTCTCAAATAAACTTCGTATATTCCCAACACTAAACAACTTTACACTTTAATAACACATAAATTTCAAGAATTTAACAAATATTAACAAGAACCCATACTCTTTATGTGAGATCTTAAAACCCTAACATAATTTTTCACATAATCTAAGGAATATTCAGGTTCTACAACAAATTCACAACAGTTATACTAAAAATAAACATATCAAGACGGTTAGTCGTGTATCCTACCTCAAAAGAGCCAAGTTTCGAAAAAGTTAAGAACTCCAAAGTTGGCCAATCGAGATTTTGTTAGGATCAGTGCATAGCGTTTTGTCCGTAGATCAACTTTTCCTGTTGCCTTTTTGCGAGTCTTGGCCTTTGATTTTGGGTTTGAAGCATAAGGGTTTGTATGGAGCTACAGAGAGAGAGAGAGAGAGAGAGAGAGAGAGAGAGAGAGAGAGAGAGAGAGAGAGAGAGAGAGAGAGAGAGGCGCAGGAAATAAGGAAAAGGGGCCGCCGGAAATAGTGAGGATGGGGTTCTTTGATTTTTTTGCTTTTTAAGTGCAAAAATGACACTAGGGCCCTTTCAAGTATCTCGCTATTGCACCATCTCTCATAAGTTGCGTAATCATTACACTAAGGACCCTATTACCACCAATTAATTACATAATCAACTTCAAAGGAGCTTACACACACAATCCACGGCCCACGAACTTGAACACAATCAATCGAGTATGCTTACACATGTATATGCACCTATATGCATAATATCCAGCACACACAAAATTAATTAAAATTTGGGACGAGTCTCTACAAATAATATGCAGCACACACAAAAGGCAAGAGAAAAGATAAGGCAACTGATTCCAATGGAAAAGAGAAATGATATGCACTAAAACGGAATTAGAGGAATAAGTATGAAATGGAATTAATCAATGAATAAAATGGATGAAAATCCAAACCTATAATATTTGCCCGGTAAATATCATAATTGGAGGAAACAGTGTAAACCGTTTTGGTAAAAAACGGATGGTTTTGTGAGTAAGTGCATCATTTATAAATGGATATGTAAATTGCCTTGGAGATTTTGAAAGGATACAAAACGGATGATCTGATGGTTGAAAAATGCGGAAGAGATTGGTTTGATCTGATTGTTGAAAAATGTTACTACAATTCTGCCATTTCCTAGCCCAAAGTAGTAATATTATGTCATTTCCATTCTAAGAACCCAACAATTAAACGGAAACCTCACTTTTTATGTAGTGAAATGAAACAATACACAACTTAAAAGGATACAATCATTCTTCTTTCTGACCTACCTACATACATATTGTATCCTTAAAAGGCAAGGTTTTTATCATTTCCTTTCTAATTCTCCTTTACTCTCTCCCTCTCTCTCCCTTAATTCAATACCACTCCTCACCAAAAATCACCTAAGTCTACTTACAATACTGCAAGAATTGAGGTAAGTGGTTCGTAGATTCTTTTTTGTTTTCATTGGCGGTCTCCGTATTTTTTCTCACGGTTTCTTATTTTTTGGGTTTGAGATGTGAGTCTCTCAATTTTTTTTCACAGTTTTTTTTTTTTTAGTTTGAGACGTCGGTCTCTCAATGGTTCAAAAACACACTGTGTATAGGTTCTTTTCAAATAAGGGACGACAACACATATTCCCCCGTAACACCGATAATCCCATTGATCGCCCCATCAAACTAAACATTTTTTTGAACTCTAAATAAAATTTGGAGTATTCATTTTTTCAAATACAATATTTGGTTATTTTCCGTTTTGTGTAGTTGGTTGTAAGGTTGTTAGTATAAGGTCCATGCATCAGTACAATCTTCCCCGTCAAATGATTGATTAATGGCTAACAAACTGTTGCAAATTCATTCCATATAAAAATGAACTATTATCTCATCAAAATGAGACAGAGCACTCTGTTTTTTTTTGTTTTTTGTTTGCTAGATTCAATGATGTTAAGACAGAGCACTAGCAAGGCTTTGGTGTTTGGATGGTCTCTTTTGTTTTTTGTGTATCGTTTGCCAAACTAACAAGTAACAGTTTTTTAATCTTAACTATAATCAACAGTATACAATTACCTCCTATGAGGCTATCTGCTATGAGGCAATTTTGGCCGCTAATAAGGTCCTTGCATCAGTACAATTTCTCCGTTAAATGATTGATTAATGGCTAATAAACTGTTGCAAATTCATTCCATATAAAAATGAACGATTATGTCATCAAAATGAATAAAAAATTACAACTTTTACGCACATGAGATAGGACACCCCAAATTTTAGTGTGTAGGCACGGGCATACGCTAAAATTTAATAATTCAATCTTGCTCTTATTTATGTAGGAAAGTTGATGACTGACAAAGAGATAATGGGGTCGTCGTGATAAGAGTTTTGTTAAGACATTGAAAATTTCATAATGACATTTTATTTGTTATGTTAAGTTTTACAAAATTATATTTAGTTTGACAGTAGTTAATTTTTATTTCGTGTGTGGGAAATTTATGGATTTTGGAAATTTGTGTAAAACTTGAATATTATTTGCATCTCGATTTGTCCTGCACATATACCAAAGTTTAGTTTGATCCTTCCTTTGCTCATTGTTCGACCAGAAGTTTTAGTTGTCTTCAAAATGTGTTGCCTCCATGGGTATTCGCTGGTATATAAATAGGGAAAATGACCGATCAGTGGAGGACCAAGCGATTATTTACCACTTTCATGGTCTATAGTTTTGAAACCACCAATACATGGTACCATCTATTTTAATGACCAAAACATGGTAACCATAACATGGGTGAAACAGTTTGGACAAATTTACCCCTAATATAAAACGGCACCGTGTATAAAAAGCCCCAAAACCCTTCCCTTCTCATTCTCTCTCTTAAAACAGACCCATACCAATTTCATACAGACCAAGTCTCTCTCTCTCTCTCTGTGTAAGCTTTGGTCTCCATTGCTCTCGACTTTGATCCAGAAGAATTGAAGATGTGCGCGTACATCCTCTGGCCATTAATTCCGTCCCAATCCATTTCAATCACGTTGAATCCGTTTGACATGTAAGTATTTTTTTCGGGTTAGGGTTTGCAATTTATGGGTTTTGGTTGCAATGTTAGGGTTTTGGTCTCCAATAATCTGTTAGTAGTCGCAATGTTAGTCATTGTTGGTCTTGGCCATGAGTAACTTTCATCGTCAATTGCATATCGGTTTTCTCTCGCCAGTCGCTACACAGTGTCGGTCAAGAAAACCTTAAACCGAGAACAATATGAGCTAGAGGCTCCCAGTTGAGGCCTGGTATTCTCCAATATGCCAAGGAAAACACCTGAAAGTGGAAACGAAATTGCATATGTTTCGAGGAAAAAAATATAGTGTCTGAAGTTGGAAACTTGTAAGCTTCCTGTTTGTTTAGTTTATTTAGAAAAGCCAATGCATACAACATGCTGGTTTAGCATAGGGCAACAATGCCGAAATCATTGCCAATATTTGCTTTCAAGCTTCTAAGTCATACAATCCACATTCATGTTAAGTCTACAGACTAGTACCATTTCACAAAGTAAACATAGGGTCCTGTTTGTTTGCCTGGATTTAAGTACCAGTTTGGACTATGAATCTAAGGGGACCACATGTCCTATCTCTGGTTGAAACTTTTGCATTCATGAGCAAGTATCCACTGGATATGAAATCTGAGAAAATAGGGGACATATCATACCTTGGGAGAGATAGTAATGAGGAAATCTCTGATTCCACTGAATCAGTATTAGTTCAATGGGATTACTTGTCCTAAGAGGCTATATACCCATTCATTATGAGTCCAGTCAAATAACGAGAGCCATAAGGTATAAACCGTATAATGGTAATTATACCCCTTCATTATGAGTCCAGTCAAATAAACAGGGTCATAAGGTATAAACCGTATAATGGTAGTGAAAAACAGATAACAAGTACCAACCCCTCTAAGATGTATTCAATTTTATTTTTTCATGAAGATGCATTCAATAATGCTAAAGATGCAACTGGAAACTTCTGAACCATAATCTTCGAAGACGCGTGCCATTGATTCCGTCCCAATCCATGCACCCCAGTCAAGTAAGTTTTTTTTCCTGATTAGGGTTTGAGATGTATGGGTTGCTAGTCCTACCTCTCCTTCTAATGCGTGAACTCTTGTTGGAGTCCGAGCTTAAAGGACTAGGCTTGCAGATACTTCCTAGTCCAAACGAAGAGTGCTTTGGAAAGAAGGATCTATTGATGAACCATGGGACTAAATTGACATCAGAGAGAATGGGCATGCCACATATGAGAAAAATATAGTAGGCTCCGAAGCAAGTTCTGAGAAAATATTGAAAGAAAGATTGGTGCGTTTTGGCAAGGGTGAGCACGTGTTCTGAATTGTGCTAACTGTGGGGATGGCACATCTCCAGTGGCCGGATTCAAGCCATGAAAAAAGCCTTGCTTACATCTTGCCCACTCTAACCCTTACCTAGGCTAGAGGGAGTCCCCTGTACTTAGATTTCCTTTTTCCCAAACTATACAAGACCAGTATATGCGACATTGTTGTTAATAAGAACAATCGGGTGAGGGATAAACCTGAGTTAATATGGGGCGTTGGGTATGACTTTACCAAAGTTACCAAAAAAAATTAACTTTGACATAGCAGGATACTCAAGTAGCAGAACCGAAACGATTGAAACAGAAAACAAGATTTAATGGTCTAACATATCACGTAAATCTCAATGCTTCTATGGACATATCACAAAAAAAGAAAAAGAAAAGGATAAGCATGTGGGCTTTGTAAATGATTTTGACCACAGAATATTGTAGTTACAACAGGTGGCATCACTGGCTTATTGTGTTTGGAGTAGAAAGTTTGCAGTGATTAATCCAAAACTTTATGCCTGAAGGGCACTGATATTTGTATGGAGCATACGACGTTTGGTGAATTGCGCACTTTGTTGTGGTGTAGCGATAATAATGAATGTTTATTAAATTGGTTTACCATTAGAAAAATCTTAGTTTACAAAAGAGTAAGCCTTGAAGTAGATCCTGACAGAGCTACAAATTTCTGGTTTTTAACTTTAAACCACCAATGTTTGAGGAACCTACGAGCATATAATGGGGTGCACTTCATGCATATTATCAGCAACTATTGCTTGTGTGCATTTTTTTTTTGTTTCTTTTATGTTTCATGCATATTATTACCAGCTATTACTGAAATATATTTTAAAATTTGCCAAATGAAGGGCGACTACGAGTAGAGGACAGAAGCGACCCCAGATTGAAGAAGTGAGTAAGGCATTTAAGGGACGTGCAATGACCAATCCCTATATAATTTTCAAGTATGTATTTGTTAATACAATATTGCTTATTGGTTATGGATACATATGTTGAATTTCGGCAACAATTTTCTGTTCACATTAAGTGATGCAATTTGTACTTTATTAATACAGGGAAGAGTTCATACAAGGTGTCAGAGAGGAGAGCCTTCTACCACATACATTCGAAAAATGGTTAGATGATATTGTAATAAGAAGTACTACATCTTAGTTGATGTTGTGTTACTAATGTTTGTCTTACTTGATTATGCAGCTTACAAAAAGAGCTAGGAAGAGGTGGAAGGAAATGTCTGAGGCGGACAAAGCGCTATACATTCGAAGTGCCAATGAAGCGAAGGCAAACAAACCAAAGGAGAAAAGGAAGACTGCAGTGGTATGGATTTGTGCATTGAGTATTTGTTAGTTATTGTATATTTTTTTGAAGTAATATGCATGTCAAAGTCATGCTCTTATCCAACATATAGTTGAAGTTCCAATGTTATGTGACCAAAAATTTATAATCATTGCATTGTACAGCCCATATTTTGAAGTCGGTGTTCGCTGAAGAAATTGAGGGAATTAAATAAGAAGCTGACCATTAATCAAAGAAAAGCTGTTGAACGACTTGGTTTTGGGTCGCTTCTCAATGTCCAATGCAACATGTTGCCTCGGGACTTCATATGGAAGTTGGTTAAACACTTCAACCCCAAGACAAAGACGTTGGAATTTGGGAGGTTGAGGACTTATGAAATAACAACTGCTGATGTGGCACGAGCCCTGGGTCTCAAACTTGGTGGAGTACCAGTTCCCACAAACTGTGAAGACGATCATGTCAAGCACATTGAGTCCCAATTTTTAGAGCAGGGGAAAAAGGTGACGAGAGGACTGACTGTAAAAATGATGGACAAAGTTTAAAACTGCTTAAGTTCTTTATGCCTTGTGTTGCTTCCTTTGTCCTACGACAAAGGATGCAGCTGGCCCAAAGTTATTTCCCGGTGTTATGGATATGGATGCAATTCCACATTATGCATTGCCTCAGTTTATTCTTGACTGGTTGGTTCGTCAAATTTCGATGTACAAGAATAGAGGTGCAAAGGCCGCAAAAAAAGCAGGGAAGATTGAGGCCCCAGGCATTGATAGTTGTGTTCTACTCCTTATGGTAATGCGCATTGTATTTACTTTGTTGCCCTCACATTTACAAAATGCCTGGATGGTGCGGAATACATGTGCTAATGTATTTTTGAATTTTTGTTGCAGCTTTTATATTTTGATAAAGAGCCGATGGGTATGACTGTAGGTCAAGAGGATGGTCCATTGATTGAGTGGTGGATGCAACAGCGTATACAAGAACGATTGGTAAGGAGGAAAATTTAGAGCTTTTGGACCCCACTTTAAGTAAATTTCCGCAGCCCCGCCTTCGTCATTCGGTCAGTGAACAGTTATTTACTTTTGTTGATGGTACAAGCTATTTCATTCAACTAAATCTTATATCTTATATCTATCTCCTCCGCAAATCTCTATTGAAGGTTTTCAATTGGCGAAGAGAATGTTTATTCAACTGGTGGAACAAATTCAGAAAACGGACGACATCCTCATGGAAGCTTTGGAAAATAAACCAAGTGGACGTGATGAATCTACTAAGGATGTTCAAAATAAACCAAGTGGAGAGCAAAGTGAGAGTGATGAAAGTGACAACGGAAGTGAGAGTCACGAAAGTCATGGCAGTGACGAAGGTGACGAAAGTGATGGGGGTGAAGGTGACCCAAGTGACGGGGGTGAAGAAGGTATCCCAAGTGACGGGGGTGAAGAAAGTGAAGGAAATGAGGGTGGTGCAGAAACAAAATGTGAAGAAAAGGATTTCGAACCCAAGGGTGTGGAACCTATATCTCCTTTCCCAGAAATTGACAATCAGGGAGATATGCCAATATACACGCCGGAGCAAGTGACCATCCATGGCATTTCGCAAGCGGGTATAAATGGTCATGCAGATGAGAGGCATGTGGGTGAAAACGAACAAGGGGAGGAACAACTGGATGAAGAAAAGAAAGGGGAGGTGGACAAAGAAAAAGATAATGAACAAATAGATGAACAAGTCGGTGTTAAAGGTGAAGAACCTGTTGCTCTCAGTAAGCCATCAAAGAGACGGCCTAAGAGGGTGTTGAAACACAGTCAATCTAGAAAGACACCCTATGTTGCTCATCCAGAGGTCAAAGAATCGAAGTACACCAACGAAGAAAATTCAAGTTACGCGTATCTTACGAAACGACCACCGAAATCCGATACGCGAGTCACCACTAAGTCCTACATTGTAACTAAACCCAAATATAATGCAATAGATAATCTTCCTCCACAAAGCAGACTTAGGTTAATGCAATAGAGAATCTTCCTCCAAAAAGCAGGCTGTGGGCGCACGCCCCAAAATTTCGAATTTTGTTGTTAAAAACTGGGGTGCGGCCCTCTTTGGAAAAGCGCGGCGAAACGCTTCGATTCAGTTTGAGCAGTCGGGTTTTAGCGGAAGAATACCCAAGGAACCCAACTCAAAAACGCTTTGCTACGTTTGTTTGATTTGAAAAAGGCGCAGACTGATCCATCATCACCTTCGATATCTGAGGTTCGGGAGCCAGGTTACGAGCGGGGAAGGGTTTTATGGCATCCTTCTTGCCCAGACTTCTACTCAGGCATTTTTGTAAAACAGGGTGTCTGTTTTTAGACAAAATATTTATGGAATGATTTGCTTGAGGAATATAGATTGAAAACATTGGGTGGATGCTGTCTCTCAGGTGCGTGAGAGCAACTACAAAGCCTCTGCATGCCACCATACCTTGCGCACGCCACCAAGAAGCTGGCGTACACCACCTTTTGTCACTCACAGTCTTTGTTCTCAACCCTCTGGGCTTTGGAATGGACCAGTGCACACTCAGGACAAACCACGCAGTTTATAATATGATCATATTTACAGATTGCAGACAACTGAAATGGCTTGAAGCCATGAAAATAGACAAGCCCCATGAGTGGGGAATAATAAGAGGCCAGGATTAGCTATGAGCAAGGGCCACATGGACCTTGGTATGTTGCCGTATGCAGTTGTACCTCTTGTCCAGTGCTTGGCTTTACATCATCTGGGCTCTGGAACATGACCAGAAAGATCCCAGGGGCCTTTCAAAGCAAAAGAAAGCAAGTATTGAAATGCTACACCTATACAGTTCTAAATACAGAAAGCTGAAAATTGGTTTTTAGCATGCAATAAGGTGATGAATAGATAAGAAATAAAGCATAAAACAAGGATCTAGACCCCATTTCACAACTGGAGTACGCCAGTTCCAGAAGGCTCGGACCTAGAGTACGCCACCTATTTAGTGGCGTACGCAGGGTCCAGACAAATCCCAGACAGATCAAATTTTTAAAACTGTACGTACTGCCACGGATCGGCGTACGCGGGCCTATGACCGGCGCACGCCGTTTATATTCAGAAACGTATTTTTTTGTTTTTGAAACCTTGACAACTTTAAGGCCAGGACTCGTATTGATTACCAGTTTTGACCCTGTTAGCTCCCGTTAGGGATCAGAACAGAGAGCAGTACAAAGATGTATACCTTTGGCTTTTGGATTTGAAAGATGTTTGAGCTTTGAACTTGAGGGTTGGATGGATGGTGGTGGATGTTTGACTGCAAGAGGTGTGTGGAGGGGTCCCTTGTTCACTCTTTCAATGGATGAAAGAAGAAGAAGCGGAAATAACCGAGTGCCTCAAGGATGAAGAGAGGGGGTATTTATAGGAGGAGAGGAGAGAGAGGGGTTGAGGCCACAACGTCACATGGATGAGAGGGAATCCCCCCGGCCGAGATGCTTTTTCAATGAATTGGAAGGTTCCTGTATTGTAGGGCTATGCTTAAAAATACAAGTTTGACCAAGGTTTGACTTGGCGTACTAGATAGAATCTCGGTCAATGGCCAAAGTTGACCGATGACTTATGAATCAGCGTTGAAATTAGTTGAGTATGGATGTCTTTAATGCTCAAACCTCAAACACACTAACATTTCTGGGATATTCTTGATCCGTTTCATCGCTTCAACCTCATGATTAATTTCTTTAGGTACAAGATTAATTAACTAATGCAAAAATAGAAATGAAGGCACAAACTACAAGATGTGTTCAAACCACGGGGTCATACGTTGTCAATGGTAAGTTAAAGGATATGACGAAGTAGATCTGTATCCATGTGAGTTTAAAAACCAACTGCGCGCTTTGTTTACATAAGGTCCTCTTAAGAGTCAGACCTGCTGCCTTTTTGTGGTATTTTCAAACATGTTCGTACTTAGAATCTCGTTACTTATTCATTGAGGTTAGTTGAGTGGGTTTTAATATTATGCTTCCCTCATGTTTTAGGAGAATTTGCAAAAATATGAAACAATTACAAACCCTGCTGTGTTGGATGACGAAGTAGATCCGCAAATCCTCTTAAGCCAGACTTTTCTGATCAAAATAAAATAGCAAGGTTGCACTTTTGTCTTTCCATGCTTGAACCGAATAGTCTCCAAACCCAGCCAATGTTTAAGGCTATGTACAACTATGTTCACATAGACGAGAAGTGGTTTTACATGACTAAAGAATCGGAAAGGTATTATGTACTTCCCGACGAAGATCAATCACATCGAACTTGCAAAAGCAAACGATTCATCGCAAAGGTTATGTTTCTAGCGGCGGTAGCTCGACCACGATTCGGTGCTAATGGATGTGAAGAGTTTTCGGGTAAGATTGGTATTTTTCCATTCACTGTCAAAGAACCGGCCAAACGAACAAGTAAAAATCGGGTAGCCGGGACAATGGAGACAAAGGCAGTTGCAGCGGTGACTAAAGATGTTATTCGCTCGTGTTTGATTGAAAAAGTAATTCCTGCGATTCAATCAAAATGGCCTCGGTCTAGTGTGGGTGAAACTATTTATATTCAACAAGATAATGCAAGGCCTCACATCAAACCAAATGATGTTGAGTTTCATGAGGCTACAACAAGGAATGGGTTTGATATTCGTTTAACAAATCAACCCCGAAATAGTCCTGACTTGAATGTTCTTGATCTCAGTTTTTTTAACGCCATACAATCCTTGTAACATCAAGAGGCGCACTGGAACAATCGATCAACTTGTGAATGCCGTGGAGAAATCTTTCGATAAATTACCATCGCGTGAACTCGATTCTGCTTTTTTATCTCTACAAGCTTGTATGGTTGAAGTGATGAAGGTTAATGGGGGGAATAATTACAAATTGCCGCACATTAGGAAGCCCCAATTAAGGAGAGATGGTGTTCTTCCCTTTCAACTTGAATGTGGCCGAGATGTTATGGAGAATATACTGATTCATCTACAGAATCAAGCAAATTGACAAGGTGAGTTATCCTTTTAATCCTTTGAATAACCAGCCAGCTCTTTTATTTTTGCTTTTGTTGATAGACTTGGAAAAACTGACGTGGAGAAAGCTAACCAACTTTTTCTTTGTGTAGTTGGACTCGGAAAAAACTTTTCATTTACATTGGGGTAAATTGTGTTCTTAATTTTATCTTTCTTTCCCTTTTTCAGGGCAAATCACACAAGACTTTTCAAGTTTTTTGGATGAAGTTCTTCAATCAACCAAGTTATTTGAAGAGGTTGTTAGATTGGAAAGCTTGTTTTTGTGAATTTGTAGAAGGTTAGGTGTCAACCAATGCACAATGGTTAACATATTTTTGTGAATTTGTAGATGGTTCGCTGTAAGTGAAAAAGTTCGGTGCACACTGAAGGACTTGAATTTTGTGAATTTTTTGAAAAAGCGTTTTGGAAATTTGTGAAGGTTTAGTGCAAATGTTGGGCTTGGTAGACGTCTCATAGTGGAGGAATCCCTCTTTTTTTTGTGTGTTAGTTAGGATTTAAGGGTAAAATTGGAAATTTGTTGATCTACGTGGTTTGACGGTTGGATCAAGCATACCCCGGATAAAGAGTTGATTCAGGAGTCCATACTTATTATGTGGTCGATTTGGTGTATGCAAAATGATGTGTTGTTCAAATCGGCCAAGGCTAAGGTTGATAGTGTGTAATGACTGGAATTATTTTCAGGACGTATTTGCTTCATGCAGGGAAGCACTTGGGTAAGCAGTTAGTTCTAAGGATTTTTTGATTCCGGTAGTGTGGTCACTTCTCATTTGGGCTTTGACGTCTCTATGGGGAATCCTATTGGATTTACTACGTGGTTTGACGGTTGGATCAAGCATACCCCGGATAAAGAGTTGATTCAGGAGTCCATACTTATTATGTGGTCGATTTGGTGTATGCAAAATGATGTGTTGTTCAAATCGGCCAAGGCTAAGGTTGATAGTGTTAAACTGTTTTTCAGGACTATTATCTTCATGTAGGGAAGCACTTGGGAAGCATAGTTCTAAGGATTTTGATTCCGGTAGTGTCGTCACGGATAAGGCTAAAGGCATGCAACTTCAGTTATGCTTTTGTTACTAGAAGGATGGTATGGAGGTGGATCATGGGAATTTGGTCTTTTTTGTCATAGATGGTGTTTGGATTGCATCAGTCTATTACGTGTCTTGGTTCCTCAGCTTCTGCAATGGAAGTCCGAGCAGGATTATTGGTGCTGGAATGGGCTATTAAGGAGAACCTGGAGAGAGTTTGTATTAAGACAGATTGTGTTGTGTTTGTGCAAGGATTGAAGGATCCTTGTAGTGCTCCTTTTTGTATTCGCACTGCTCCTGCAGATTTCCATTCGTTATGTTCTCATTTTAGTATTGTAAAGGTTATTAAGGTACCCAGACATTCGGTACAGGTTGCTCATGCCAAGGCAAGGGCAGCCTTACTGCAATTGTAATGTTTGTTTATTGTAATATATCTATATTTTATGGTTGGTCAAAAAAAAAAAAGGAAAAGATGGAAGGAAGCTTCATTATATGAGTGGTGTTTTCTTTGATCATTATTTGTATTCTTACTTTGTTTCTCCAAATGTACAAATTTATTTATAGAAAAAAAAAAATTGCAATTTTGTTGATGTAATCTTGAATAACAGCTTTCTAATTTTTTTTAAACAATTTTGCATTTGCTTTGATTCCTAAGGTAATATCTTTTATTGAAATTAAGTAGTTTTACTGTGAGTGTGCATGAAAGTTTTCCATTATCTTATTTCAATACTTTTGAATTGGTGACTTTTGGCATGAGTATAGTTGCACTCCTCAGATTTCAAACGTTCGAAAGTTGAATCATTTTCAGAATTTGAATATACTACACTATTCAACCAAGAAAAAAATATCACACACTTCTTGATAATCCATCTTAGTCGTGTTAAAAAAACATGTTGTGCTGTGTCTTCAGGTACGGGCACAATCCCTAGTAAGAATTACATTACACGAGATGGTTGAAATAAAACATGAGTTGTCTCATTCTGTAGAGTCCAAACCTAAACTAAAGATACCAATTTCACTTAAAGAATTGTTTGCCAAAGTTAATTGAAATTCTAACAAGACAACAGTGCCAAGTGAAATATTTATATGGACTAAACTACATGTTCTGTAGAAACCAAGTAATGTAATCAAACAGACTAAACAATCAACAAAAATGGAAACAAAAAAGGGACAACAAATCAACCCAACCAACAATATATCAGTACAACTGTTGTAGGTAAAGATCAGCCACATGTCAAATAAAAGCAAGCCAATAATCAACAATGTGAGCCAAATCTTGTGTAGAACAACCAAAAACTAGGGTTCAATGATCCACATTCTCTCTATCAATGAATTTATATGCTAAATAAGAACAACCACAAACAAAATTAGAAAGCTGTGCCCTTGTTCGGTTTGGGGTTCGGAAAAATTTTTCCAAACCCAAATCCACTCATTACCTATATCCCTATTTAATTGTTATTTTTATTTCTCTCTCTATTCATTACCCCTATATCCAATCATTAATCTTATTTCTCTTTTTATCTCTCTCCACTCATTACTTATATCCCCAATTATTACCCTATTTTCACTTTTCATTCATTATCCAAAAATCAAACCCAAAATTTTTCTAAACCCACCACTGAACAAAGCCTGTAGCTTCTTAACCCATCTTTGACTTGGACACAACGAGGGTGTCTTTTCTCTCTGTGTGTGTGTGTGAGAGAGAGAGAGAGAGAGAGAGAGAGAGAAGAGAAGAGCGAGACAGAGAGAGATACCAGACTGAGAGACCGAGTGAGGGAGGAGTTGCTGTTGCCGAGTGAGAGAGGAGTCGTCGTCGCCGCCGCCTGGTGTGAGTAGTTGAGAGAGATCGAGTGAGAAAGGAGTCGCCTGGTGTGTGAAACGAATGAGAGATTGGGGAGAAATGAATTCTACGGCTTATAAGTGATATATAAAGAAGGGTAAAATAGACATGTCAAGTGGCACACCAATGTATCTGTCAATATTTTCCCTCCTGTCATGCGAGTGGTACTTTTAAGACTCCTTACCATGGTTTTAGAATTAATCCGGTCAACACCGCTGACCAGTCATTTTCCGTGTATAAATACAGTAGTACGTTACTATAAAACAAAAATCTCTTTTCAAGTCTCTTTCACAGGCAAACTCTTTGACCAGTTCAACCCATAAACCCGGATCCGGTGATTCTTCTGCTCCTGTCCGATCAGACGCCGGCGGCGATCGTTCCGATAAGTCCTGGTATCTCTCCCTCTCCTACTCTCTCTCTCTCTCTCTCTCTCTCTCTCCCGCAGTCTATGTGCGTGGCAAGGACAGCTTATAGTTTGTTGAGGGGAGAGTAGGTTTCTGTAGTCAAAATGGGATGAACTTCGGCAAAAGCTTTTTCCTTTCTTTAATATGGCCTATTTGTAAATGGTTTAATGGATTTCCTTGCCTCTTTCATATTGTATTCAAATTTGTCTTAGCCTTATTGTAGCCTAGTTTGAAAGTTTATTTTCCTGATTTTTCATGACCGTTTTAAAACTAATTAATTATTTTTTTACATATTCATAATGCGAAGAAGCAAGCACTGATATTTCATATCATCGTGATTTCCTTACCTATTTCATAGAATCATAGCATCTTTAAAAATGTCTTTCGGAATTTTTTTGGTCTTCTAATATTTTAGTTTGGTATTAGTTCATTATAACGGTTGTGTGTCTTGTTATGTGTATGCTCATGTGTCGGAGGATTATGTTGGTTGAGTACATACAGGAAGGCTTTACTGATGGTCAACGGAGAGTTGAATTCTGTACTTTCAGTTGAAGAAAATGGAACTTCAAAAATTGTGGAGAAAGTAAATAGTCTGGCTTTAGATGAGCCGTCAGGTACCATTCGTAAACTAGCTGTTGTTTATATTTCATTTTAGTTGCAAAATTGATGCGAGATTTTAATCGAATCATTTGAGGCGATAAAATGGATAAAGAACGTATCGAACTCCTTTTGGATATTCTTTTACATTGTAAGGTTCTAATCTCATTCGGTCGAGTATAATGATGTTTTATTTCTGCCTGCGCATACTCTCTTTTTTCAGTATTCCTCTAAAAGTTTCCAGGATAGTGTGAGCATATTAGCATCATTAGTTCTGGATACTTTGTTGTGTTATCAGTACTATTTTGGGGAAATTTGTTTCATTGTCATCAATATTTGATGTTAGAAGCAAGACTGGTTTCCACTCTTTAGTGCTTAAGATTTTTTTTTCCTGGAACTCCTACATACCGCACCCAAAAAGATCAGGCTCCATCGAAACTATGGTGTGCAAAGACGTGAAGTAGGTTGGAAGGCTCAATAAGGTGCTCCTAATGATGAGGGTCGATCTCCCTAAAACCATTTCATTTGATTCTGATTGACCAATTAGGATTGCCTTCCTATATCTATAATTGCCTCAAAAGATCCAATACATATGCATGATGGGATATTTTGAGTACAACTCCCGTCGATCTTATGAAAATAAAAGATTTTCGCATAGAATAGATAGGTATTGGCTCTAGATTGTATGTATCCACTGGTGATCACAAGATTTGTATCTAGGGGTTTCCTGAACCACATGTATTTACATTAACAACAAAGAATTGTATTCCATCAGTGTATGTTTTCACTTGCTAGGTTTGACGAAGTGACAGAATTATGTGCATAAGCATAAATGTGTATATGTAGACGGCCAAACCGGAGAAAGTATTGGGCTTAGAGAATAGGTAGCCCACAAAACAGATCGCGTTGGGCTGAAGCGGGTCACGATTAGGTCATTATGGGTGTAAAAGGCATGGAGTTCGTGAGGCCAAATCCATGGAATGGCGGGTGTGAAGCCTGGTGACCGGACCGGACCGGGTTAAGCCCGACACATAGTATGACAGCCAATGTGGCTCCACGTGCTGAGTGGCATGTTTCACTGACATGGATTCCGTCTACGTGGCACTAGGTTTGTCTGCATGATGTCATTCCCAAAGGCGGTTAAGGGTGGTGTCATGAGCATGTGCCTAGTATAAGACCCAAGTACAGTTACTTTATATAAGGTGCAAAACAAACCTTAGAGAGGTACGCTGTTAGTATCTTGCTAGAGCTTTGGACTTTTCCTTCCTTGAGTTGAGACTTACTTAGGAATCAGAGTGCCTTCTGACTATGTACGGCCGGTTGGGTACTAATTGATATTTGGTGGTGCATCTTGCAAGCTTAGGAATGTCTCAAAGAGGAGGATTCAAATCCAATCTGACCCGTTCCAGAGATTCAGGAGTAGAACTGTATCACCCCCCCTCAATAACTGTCGTTTGATTTTACGCGCACAGCCAAAAAATTGTTCGCACCTTTGAATTTTAGGGTTTTTTGGGCATATAAATAGGAATTTTAAGTGTATTTATGCACCCAAGGGACTTATAGGGGCCAATCCCATAGAATGTTTTCAAATTAACTTGAAAGTTTAGTTCAATCAGTATGAATATTTGGAGTTGTGCAGGGGTCGGGCACCCCCTTGCGTCCTCCCCTATATGTATCAAGTTTGGGTGGCTTAGAAGGGTTATGTGGTGGGTCTCTATCTCTCCTCGCACAAGGCCATACCTAGAGGTTACAGACAGAAGACGAGAGACAAACAGGTCTTGGGACTTCGACGACCAAGCAAGATTTGGCTTTGATACTATGAGGAACATTAAGGAAGTAAAGATGTATCAAATCTAATACAGAGGGGAGACACTAGGTTTACATGGTCTGACGTGGTTCAACCATAGTAGCCTACATACAGAAGGAAATTAAGAATACAATAACTTTCACCGTTAGAATAGCTACATGAATATGATTAGACTTGCTAGAGGTAGAGATATAGAGATTGAGTGGATATCTATCAGCTTAAACTGTTTCAATCTACTAATCTCAAACAATAAGGTCATATTTTGTCACCCCGATTACTTGCCTCTATCACCCCTTCAAGATGAGCATGGACCACATGGACCAAAAGGAAATGCTCGCCCTGATAGTTTTTTTTCAGAAAATTGTCATTCATTTTAGCATGAAGAATCCAGAATGAGAATCATCTTTGTGAATCTTGCAAATCAAGATGGAAAGTAACATAAAATATCCTTTCAACAGGGTATACCTTTCAAACTATAGAGAAACAAGTGTTGCTGAGTGCATTGTAACGAAGAAGTTTACAAGAGCAGAAAATTTGATCCATAGTATGACGTCACAAAGCTGGCAAAATTCCACATTTTGCTTTGAAGCACAAACAAACTTATGCAAGACAACAAAAAATCTGAAGGGAAATTGACAACGGGTTTGAATTTCTTGTTGGATAGAATTGATTTGTATGCAAGATAAAACAGGTAGAAGATTGTGTGAGAATAATTAGGACTAGGTCTAATTGACCCGCTCGGAATCTAGTAATGTGCATAAGAAATATACAAATGGAAGCCGGGGATAATTTATGACCTGACATGAATCAATGCTGTGGTGGGGGATGTTAGGTTCAAGTTCATCTATTTGCATTTGGTTTTTTAACTTCTGCTTCTCTTGGTAACGATCCGGATTCGCACACCAATTTCTCCATGGTATTCCTTCAGACTTACAACGTGGTTTCAAAAGTAGTTCAGATGTAAAATGTAGCTAGTGTAAATTTTCCTTATATACCACTTACTCCAAACATTCTACAGGCTTGAGACTTTAGGGATGTCACAGTCTCCCCACCTTTGTCAGCGACGTCCTTGTTGTGCCAAACGGCCCAGCCACCTTTCCTTGGTTGGCTGGCACCATGGATCCCACCCATGTGGGACTGGGATTGTGCTATGATACCATCTGCAATGAGTCGTATCCTCCACCAACTTGTCCACAGTAATCCTTTACAATTTGGCTTCAAAAGCTATAGCTCAAATGTACTATTTAGCTAGTTTACATTTTTTTTATATACCGCTTCCCTGTTCACACAAACCACTGATGTGGGACTTGAGGGTTGTCACATCTTTGCATATTACTGTTATCTCAACGTGCAAGACAAGGTTTCAGTGAAAGAGTATGTGAATAGCTTGATATAGAATAGTGGACCCATATATTCTAATATCTTAAAGCATCTTCAATTGGAGTTGTTAATAAGCTCCCGGCGTCGTATCACATAACTAGCCAGTTGAGCTAGCTAACTTGAACATTTTAAAGCTCAATGGGACTAGCTAAAGTTATTGCTAAAATAGAGTGCTAATTGATCCCTTTTAGTAACTAAGTGGGTCCCAATAAAACGGTTTTAAAAATTGGCTGCTACTTATCGTATCGGCCTGGCCGTTACGTAACAGTTTTTTAGCCTTCTAATACCGTTACATAGCAATATACCGGTGAGATAGAAAATTGCATGCTTATTGGCCGGTTCCCATTACGTATCAGTCCATTTCATACCTTTACCACGAGCGTTAGGATTATAATTTACATGTCCTGACACTGCTATTTAAAACCTTAGCCCCACACATCCTTTTTGTTTCATTTACGCTGCTACATTGGAGCTTTCATGATGTTGTGAAAGTGGCTAAGATTTAATAAATGGAGTTGGGGACCATTTTTCTCAGGTGTGTACACTTTAATTTATCAAAATCTCTGTTTGACTTATGGAATGAGTGGGTGGCCAATAATGCTACATAATTTCAGAGCAGACAATATAGCGTGTTCAACTAAAATACTTGTACATGTTTGGCTCACTTCTCGAGAGTGTCCAAAAGAGATGGCAGGTTTGAGAATAGAAATCATAAAGCTAAGAGTTTTAGTCTAAGAGTTCAAGCTGTTGGGACAATAGGTGATCTAACACTTTATTTGAGCTAGCTGTTTCATATAAGATTTCGGTTCATGATAATTGGTTCCCTCAGGAGTCATGATTTGTGTCATTATTGCACTGTGTTCCATTGTGAATCTGTGATACGTATGTTATGGAACTCTTTACCTCTCCATATCTGTTAGGTAGACTCAAATGCGGGTGAGTGTCAAAAGCTGGTCCACATTCGTAATCTAATGTCTCCCAAACTATGGCAGGATGCTTATCCTGGTGGGTCTCTCTACTCATGCCAGATGGTTTTGAGTTCAGATTTGGAGTTTTCAAAGGTTGAAGAGCATCAGTTGGAACCACAGTAATGAGATTTTATTGAGGGGAGTGAATGTTTATTCTGAGAACCATGAAATATAGTTGCAAGTGTGAGAGAATATTGGTTTGGCAGAGAAATTTACTGAAAGATTTAAAGAATAGAGAGTGCTTGTGGAGCAGAGTGAAGAAAAGAGAAACGATTGAAGTATGATAGCATAGACATAACTGACATGAGAACATAGGAAACAAGTTTAGAACCATGATTCAATATAATACTCTAATCAGGAAAGTGTTAAAAAATTTTCACGAGCATTGGGTTATGTTCAACTCAACACTCTACGAATCTGTATTCTTGCTTTTTCACAAAACAATAAAAAGGTTAAGAGGGTTCTGAATTTCATTGGATGCGACAGTTTTCTAATTGAACCATGATGCGTAAGTTTCATCAATTCACTCCCCACATATTTGCGTACAGAGTCGTATCCATTTGGCATGAATCATGATTGTGAACTAAACCGCGTATTGTACAATTTGGACATATTATGGGTACAGAGGAAATACATGGGTTTTCTGCCGCTTGGGGGGGTCGGCGCTGCCTCTCTCCTCCTCCCCTCGTGCATTCCTCCACCTTATTCAAAAACGATAGGCGATTAACGTGAGGTAGGTGGCGGCAGCGCTGGATGCGGTTACCAGTGATATGGGTTTCGACATCCGGGCTTCCCTGGATCGTTTTTGGGGGTTGAATCGTTGGCTTCATGGCGATCAATGACGGGGTGCTCGGACGGCGACGAGATCGGCTTCAGTAAGTTTCATCGGTTTCTCTGTCTTCTCCCTCCCCCTCTTTTTTCCGACCCCCCTCTTGCATGTTTGGCTGCACTTTTCATCTCTTGTCGTCTTCTCGTTTGCTCCTCATCTCGGCTGTGTTTTTTTTCCAATGGATCTGCCGGCCTGGTAGTTCCTGGGCTTCCTGTGCTTTTGCCTAACGGCGAGGCAGATCCGACTGGTTTGGGAGTTTGCCTGGCGGCCTCCCTCCGGTATATACTGTAGGGGGTTCTGGTCTTTGCCTAACGACTTTGGTTGAGTGCTCGTGTGTGAGATTTGGGCTTCCCTCCGTCGATTTGTGTTCCATTGGTGGTGGCGTTTTGGTGCTCAGCGGATGTCTGGATCGGCTCGGCGGTGGGGTGGTGGTCAGACTGATGTGGTGGCTGCAGGTGGAAGGCAAGGGCTTGAAATGTTCAGTAGTTTGGGTTAGGGTTTTGGGTATTCTTTGGGCTGAGCTATATTGTAACACCTGAGCATTTTGGCCTTTTTCTAGGGCTTTGTTACCTTTTGCTGGTGTTTTTGGGCTTCATTGTTGTATTTGGGCTTTTAGGCCTTCGGGTGTTATGGGCTTTGTTCCCATTTGGATGTATTCCAACTTTTGGTTAGACTCCCTTCCCCTATTCTCTTAATAAAATGTTACTCTTGCCTATCAGGGGAAAAAAAAAAACAATGGTTGCATTGCTTGCCTTTTTCGTCTTGCCTCCTGGGAAGGGGGAATAGGGTTGGGGAGGGGAAATCACTGAATTTTAATCATCCTAGGCCTCGGTATGTTTTGTTCCAGAAGTGAAAATAAATTACAGACTCACAGTTGTGGAGGCAATGGAAATCTACAATTATTAGCAAGAGAAGGAACTCAAAAAGTTGAACGTATGAGTCAGAGGCCAAAACTTGACACTCGTCTGGCACATGCTTAAGTTATGCTCGTGCGTGACTGTAATGGATTCTTATGGTGGACCCTCAGGCTTCGAGTGTTTAGAAGTAAAGAACAATTGATTTTCTACCAGACTTCAAAGCTCGTGTCTTCTACCAGGTTATAATTCTTGAATTAAGTTGTAGTCTTGTAGACAAAGCATGTGGCTTTTGCAATAGGAGTCCTATTTCTTATTATGGTTTTTCTTCGATTCATGTTTGTACATTTCTAATAAACTTGATCAAATAAAGTAATTTACTGCTTTTTAGAGCATCGAAGAAGGTGATGCTTCAAATGGTTGTACACGGGTGCATCGACATTCCTTATGTTACTGCAGAGCAGTCAATGCTGTTTTCTCTGTAGGGACATGCGAATAATTTCCCGTTCTGATATATGGACCTCTGCACTTACAAACAGATATGACCGAAGCTGCGAAGAAGAAGAAGAAGAAAAGCAAGAGCAAGTAGGGTCTATTCAATTTCAGTATTCGCAACTTGCTTAGCATCTTTAGGGCAACATTTCTGGAAGATAAATGTTGATTGACTCTTCTAGCTTTACCATGCACAGGAAGAAGAAAGAACTGCCAGAGCAAACTGATCCACCGTCCCTTCCAATTGTTGAACTTTTCCCCTCTGGGGAGTTCCCTGAGGGTGAAATTCAACAATATAAAGATGAGTGAGTATATGCTAATTTTGGCTTACTTTACCCATGAACTTTGTCTTGAGCATTTTCAAGTTCTTGTTTTGCAATTCTATTGAACTAGGTTCTTTGCTTTTCATTGGTGCATGGATATTGTTGACTGATACATGTTGGTCATACTTTTGATCATCAAATTGTTTGTATGTCCTTTTTCTTTGTCCATGTTCTTTGCTTTTTATTGGTGCATGGATATCGCTGACTGATGCAGGTTGCCATACTTCTAATCATTACAATTTTTGGATGTCCTTTTTCTTTGAGCATGAACTTCCTTACAACTCCTGGTTTCTCTACATGTAGAGAATCATCTTTGATTGTAACTGCCCATCTTACCCAGTCGGTTTCTGTGCTGCTATGCTTTTGATAATTGAGGCCATCATATTCTCTTTGTATTCCAAGAGTGAAATCAACGGCATAGAATCAAGGGCAAGTCTCATACTTAAAGCATGTGCGTCATTGTTGGTGTTGCTATCTTTGTGACATAGCTCCAGCCAAACTAAGCAAGCCTTTGATCATTGACATCTACTTCATTAGTACCCGAACAGACCTTTAGTCAATGACCATGAGTGAAAGTAATACACGAAAACTGTTGCAAGTAGTGCAGATGGCTGCGTTACAGCTGAGGTTTAGGAAAGCTAATAGGTAAACAGTCTTCCCCTTTTTCTATGGGGAAGTTGATTCCTATGAATACTACTTAAAAAACAAATAGATAAAGAATATTAAAGAATGTTTCCTTTGAAATAATGTCTTTTTTGTAGTATTATTCTAAAATTGATAAAAAGTCGCTGTACATTTTCAAATCAAAAATGGATTCAAATTCAAATAAAAATATAGTGAAGGAGCAATGCCTCATGGATGGAATCTTCTTTTTCCTTGCAGCTGTGCCACGATGCTCGTAGCAGAGAGCATATATCATCGCTCTAGATAATCAATTTTTTTTTCTTAAACAGCTCTAGATAATGACTTTCAAGTCAAAATAATTCATTTCAACAATCAATTTGTTGCCTGGCTTGCATATCAGCTCTTCCCTCTTTATTAGTTCATGGCTTCCATGAGGCACATGAATTTTTAGAGTAGGGATCATCCAATGATGACAGTGTTCTTGTAAGTGTCTGAGCTTGTTTCAATCAGTTGAGGGAGTCTTACATAGTCCATTATGCATGCTCCCTTACCTTAAAAAATAAGGCAAATGTGTTGCTTTCTAAGCTGTTCCTTCTTTGAAATTGGGATATCATTTGGCTAGCATCAGATTTAGCACAGTTGGTTTATAGGTTTTGTATTTTCCCATTCTTCAGTATTTCTGATTTTTCTATCAACATCTATGTAAGGTATTGCCCTACAATGCATTACCCGAGGTTTACAATAGGCTTAGTAGCTGTACCATTCCATACAAAAGAGGCCTATACAACTCAATGGAAGAAAAAAAACTATGGCAAATGGGAAAGCAGAAACTTTTTTGCCCTTACACCTGCTTTTCTGAACCTTAAGAATTCCTGTTTTGCTTCTTTTCGTCAGAGACTCAAAGTCCTCGTCGTTGCTCTTTAAGTCCTCATGATTGTCAACTTCTCTGCTATGTGCTGATTTGGTGTCGAAGACTTGGTCATTGTTGATTGAGAATTCTTGCTTTCCTTTTTTGGGTGGTCAACAATTTCATATGGCATCAGACCCATAGTTGTCAGAATCGTACGATTCACGATTCGTATCGTACTATTCGATACGATTCGGTGGGTAATCGATACGAATAGGTTGCCGAATCGGAAATAGCTGAGAATTGTAAGTGAATCGGTGATTTACGATTCGTATCGTACGATTCGATACGATTCAGTGGGTAATCGATACGAATAGGCTGCCGAATCGGAAATAGCTGAGAATCATAAGTGAATAAGTGAATCGTTCGATTCACTTAAAATTTCCGAAATCCATTTTTTACTCTTGTTTTGCTTCTTTTGTTGTTTGAAAAGGGTTCAAATATTTTTTTAAGGTTTAGTATTGTTATATGTCATCTTTTGTCTATGTTATATGGATCGATAATAAGAAAAAGAGATTTATTACGAGAGTGAATCGAAAATGAGGAAGATAAATGAAATATAACAACCCTATAGACCTTCTAAGGGTTTGTTTTGTACTTATAACTCTTTCGTACAAAAAGAACCATAAGTAGGCTTTACGAATCATCATGTCTTGGAATATGCAATAGAAGCAACTTACCTTATATTCCACGTTATTATCAAATCATCATTTAGAAGAAAGTATTTATTGATTTAGGCCTAAATCTTTCATTTGTAGTATATATTGTTGTTACCCTAATCAATAAGCATAGGTTTCTATGCATTATAGAAGTCACGACCGAATCAGAGCGATTCATGATTCGATTCACGATTTGACAACTATGATCAGACCTTTGGTTCTAAGAGATCTTGGTTTGAATTCTTTTTTCTGTGTGCACCATGACTGCCATCTCCTCCTGTATGTATGGTGTTGGATCTCTACATGCAAATCTGGGTCACTGGTGCAGGAGGTCGTTGGATATATCGGTGTCTGCGGTTGAGCACATTGATCACTGACCAGTAATTCCTTTTTCCTTATTTGTGTCGAATTCGCTTTGTATATTGTTATCCGGATGAAATGCACTCATTTTTTACCTCTCTCTAAGTCAAGGGCCACACACTTTGGGGAGTGATTTAGGAGGTTGCCCATGATCAGTCAAGTCACTCCTCTGAAACTAGTAGATGAGCTTGGGTGGACTATCCACTCTATGCCAATTGGTTGAGTTGGATGTTTTGACTCTCTATCTTCAACCAAGTGCTCCTTTCTAAAATTAGGGTGAACAAAAGCAAAAGGTGTAGGTAGGTCACTCAAGCAGGCTTAAAGCTGCAAGAACACTCAAACCCCGAGAGCAGTGGCTCAAGTGGGTAGATTGCCTCTTGAGAGACAGATTTCTTTGGTCTACCAAAGGAGCATACAATTTTGGTTGAAACTCTGATTGGGGAGAAAATTTGTCATAGTATTGAAGCTCTTGGAGTCCAGTTTCTAATGGGGTGGCCTCCTCATAAAATTCCTTGTATAGTATTGTTTATGGCTGAACAACCGCGATGGCCATTCTAGACCACCAAAATGTCATCTGAGGACTGCATATTAGAGTCTTCTAAAGTGTCAACCACACAACTTTCTACGTATATGTCAAAGAGGTCATCAATCTTTTGAGATATAGATTTGGCCCAATATAATAGAGTTAGGCAAGCATACGAGTCACCCAATGATATTCATTCTAATTTTTCTACTCACCTAACTTTTTCGGCTCACAAACAAAGTTTTTCCAGGACAAGCAACTTTTCTACTCACCTAACTTTTTCGGCTCACAAACAAAGTTTCCAGGACAAGCAACTGTCCAAGGTCTTCATTGCCTTTAATTTCTCTCTGAATTCCCACATTGTCTAGGAAGGGACTTCTCTTGCCTGCCTCTCTCTCTGTGTCAATCCATGCTTAAAGAGCCTATAATGAGTAGCATTTGCTAGCCATCTCCATACCCTACTTTTCAAAATAGATTTTTCGAGTCTGGGGTCCATCTAGATTGTTCATTGTTTTCCATGTGCTATCTATCGTGTAACTTGTGATGTAAACTAATGCTCGTGTATATGCCTGACTATATAGATGAAAGTTTATTCCGTGTTTCCCCCACGTGTTTGTGCCCCACTTTAGATAAATAATGTATCCGCATGTCCATGTAGTGTTGTATCTGTGTTTTTTTTTTTTGGGGTGGGGGAGGGGGGTTGGTTCAACAGTTATCAAGGGAAGAAAAAGAATTGTGTAAAGCATTTACAAATTCTTCAATTAATGCAAAACAGATCAATGGAATGAGGAAAAGTGCACATCTATCGTACTTAGAAGAGAAAACGAAGATCTTTACGTCTATTGTATGTGACGCTTTTCTCTCTTGAAGGAAATTGTAACATCAAAGTTCGGGACTAAAATTGTTTTCTCGAGGCGTCTTTTAACCTTTGTGCATGACCTTCTTATATTGTTTTCCAGGATTGTCTTAAACTGGTAGAATATTGTTGTCTCTTGCTAGCTTTTTCCACTTGTTTTCTCACAGCTTCCTGATTGACATTTTTTATTTTGTTTGTTTTTCTATACTCAAGCGTCTTGTCATTATCCTCCTGCTGCTCATCTTTTGGGCTGCATGATAAACTAAATCTACCTGTTTCTTTCCTGAGTTGCACTAATGAATGGTATCATACTTTTGTGCTGGTAATGAATTTGGAATGTTGACTTCTGTTTTAGTAACCTGTGGAGGACTACATCGGAGGAAAAGAGAGGGTTGGAGAGGCTAGAGAAACCCGTATATAACTCAGTTCGTCGAGCAGCAGAAGTTCATCGCCAGGTTTCTAATACTTCCTATGTTTTCACATGCAAAAAAGGCTAGTAATAGGAAAAGAAGATAATCTCCTTTCTTTTAGTGGCTGTCAAAATCCTTCATTGTGAGTTTTGGCTTCTGGTTTATCACATTTACTTAAAAATATTTGTGTTCACGCTTTTAGGTTCGAAAATACATCAAAGGTATTTTGAAACCTGGGATGTTAATGATTGACTTGTGTGAAACATTGGAGAATACCGTCCGTAAGTTGGTATCAGAGAATGGTCTTGAAGCGGGTGTTGCATTTCCTACGGGGTGCTCTTTGAATTCGTAAAATTTCGTCAGCTGAAAATCCATTTGTGTTCCTTTTTGCTTGTTGATTTGTCATCGTCCTTGTATATAAAGTTCTTTTTGCCCAGGGTTGCAGCTCACTGGACTCCAAATTCTGGAGATAAGACTGTGCTTCAGTATGATGATGTGATGAAATTGGATTTTGGAACTCATGTTGATGGTAGTCACTTTTTCATATATCTTACTTTACTGCATATACCATTGGTAGAACATTAAATCACGATACAGTGCCACTTTTTTGCTGAATGGCCTCTTTTACTTGCAGGACACATAGTTGACTGTGCTTATACAGTGGCATTCAATCCTATGTTTGATCCTTTGCTTGAAGCCTCACGAGAAGCTACAAACACCGGGATCAAGGTGGTTGAGCTGATCTATAACAGATATAAGCTATTTATTTTTCATACTGTAGTCAGACTGGTGAATATTTTACATAAAGAAATGGCTGACATTTTCCTCGAGGCGTGTAGATTGGAGGGGGCTTAGTTATCGTGGTATTGTTTGAGAATTCACAAGTAAGGTGTGAATATTTTACATAAAGAAATGGCTGACATTTTCCTTGGGGCGTGTAGATTGGAGGGGGCTTAGTTATTGTGGTATTGTTCGAGAATTCACAAGTAAGGTTAGAATTGGGGTTGCTGATGCAGTTGAATATCTGCCATGGCATTAATTGAATTGGATTAGTTGTTGATCCTAGATTAATTTTTTTTCTTTTATTGAAAATATAGTTTCCAAAAGATAAACATTCTACACCAAAAACCTTTTTTTTTAAGAGTAAATACATGGTGCAAATTCTTCGTGGCGGATGTAGTTTGCCAATTATACATAGGGAAGGCATATGATGAGGTGAATTGGTAATTTTGCCTGAATGTGATAGAAAGTGTTGGGCCCGGGGTGCCCCCATGAATTTGGTTTCATAATGTCACTCCTTGCGACCGCTCTAAAAGCAGATTTGCGGGTGCGATGTCGAATGCCATAAAAGACTTAATTGAAACTCTTCTTACCACCGATTGGTTTTAAGAGAGAGGGTAGAAAGCTGTCCGACAAGTAGTATCAGAGCCAGAAAGTCATGGGTTCGAGTCGCGGGAGCCTCATCATGAGGGAGGGTTTGTTGGGCCCGGAGTGCCCCCATGGATTTGGTTACACAATGCCACTCCCTGAAACAGCTCTAAAACAACTTAATTGAAACACTTCCTACCACTGATTGGTTTTAGGAGAGATGGTGGAAAAACGGTCTGACAGAAAGGATGGTTTTTTTGGCCAAGACATCTAGGGTGGCTGGTACATATAGACCTAGTATGTCCTTGCTCTTTATTTTAGTGATGGAGGTACTAAGCCGGATGATTCACAAAGCAGTGGAAAGAATCTGAGCTGGTCAACTTGATGTTTCAGTGGGGGTAGTCTCACTTGTTTGTGCTGATGACAATATAACTTTTTATTGGGCAGAGGTGACTCAAATGGATTGTCTTATTTGTTTTTTTTTGCATTAAGGCAGTTTTGTGCCTTATATCTATTTGTGTCGAATCTGCCCATTGAAGTCGTGTCCAACATTGACTTCTCAACTTTGGTGTTGTGTTGCTTTGTGTTGTTTGGATCGAGAAGAGTTCATTGCTCCTAGCGTTGAAAACGTGGGATATATTTAGTCGATATATAGATTGGCTCAAACTCAATGTATCCATGATTAATGACTCTGAACCTCAAGTTGATGCGAACCTGAATGATAGAACTTGCCTATATAAACCTTATGTTGTAAGCTTGTAAATTGTAGCAAGAAAAATGTGAGGGAGAGAGATATTGGGTGGGTTTCCTGTTTTGGGCTCAAGTGAGTGAAAGCCTTTGTAAATTCTTCCCAATATTGAAATTTGCTACTCATGGTGTAGGCGATTTACCGAACGACGTTAAAATTGTTGTCTCTGACTCTCTGTTGTTTGGGTGTGTGCGTGTGTATGCTTTTGGGTGTCCTTGGACATAACACTAAGCTTACACACATTTATTATGGCTTTATTTTTCATCTCGTGCCGGCAGCTATAACGTTGGAGGAGGAGCGGTGAGACCTTTATCTGATGATGTATTAGGGATTGATTGTTTGGAGCTGAGGTTAAGTATATAATTCTTCCCACATACCCCACTGGATCTGTTCCCCATAATTTAATAACTTGTAGTGACTCGTGCATGCTGGGGTTAGGGTCTGCGAAAGGTCCTGCATAAACGGATTAGATGCCAAATCAAGATAACAGGGGGAGGTAACAAAAAACTTAAGATATATGATCGATCATATACTTGACAATGCAAGTGCAAGTCGAGTGAGGTAGAGCATCATTATGCAAGCTTATCCTTGACATTTTTTTAGAGCATACTGCCTACTCTTTCGATGGTCCTTCATGTGTCCCTTTTTGTGTGTGTTTGTATCCTCATAACTAGTTTGGTGGTGGGATAAGTTAGCCGGCAATGTGTGCTACCTAGGGAGAGGCTGAGAGTTGTTTTCCCTTCTCTTTTTCAGATAACAATTGATTGGTGTACCCCCATAGCTGACTGTATTCAGAGGGATGGTGATAGAGTGGTGTGGGATATTTTGCTTCGTGTTGAGGTGCATGATTGGGCGGTGGACAAGTTGAGGGCTCTTATGGAAAGACTCTACATTGTGTTGATCATTAGGTTTGGCCTTTGGGCAAGACACGATCAAATGGAACCTTTAGGAACTCGGCTGTACCCTTATTTTCTTGGGCTGATTTGATTAGGAAGGGATTCCTCTAGCACCCTCTCTCCCAATATCTATGGATGGAAAGACACCAAGCCCATCAATCCTGCTGCCTAAAGGCATAAATGCATGAAAAAAAGAAGGCATAAATGGTCTCTCCCAGTTAAAATGTTAATTGGCCTTTACTTGCTTTGCTGGATGTGTGATGCTGAGCCAGATTGGCATGATTTTATTTAATTTGGATCAAAAAGTTTAATGAAAATTGGTATTGCATGTGTAAGCGGGGTGGGGAAGCGGTGGATCATCTTATGCATTTTACAGTGCTTGCGATCTTTGGATGACGGTTCTCTTTGGGTTCTGTGAGTGTTCGGTTTTCCCAATGAGTGTGACAGAGTTACTTCATACTTGGTGTAGAGCTAGGATGGGGAAGAGGTAGAGGAAAATTTGGAGTTTGATACCTCTTTGTTGTGGACCAATTGGCGCGATGGAAGGGATCTGGAAGGCAATTTGAAGGCATTGGGGATCTATGGTAGGCTTAGAAGTACACTTACTGTGTTGTTTTTGAGTACGTCAAACTTTTAAAGGCACGGTGATGCCTTTAGGGCTTTTGGTAGGTAGCCTGTTTGTATTCGAGTGGCACCCCCTTAATGGCCTTGTAACATTGTATATCTACTTCTGAACAAAAATTACGATTTGTTGCACATAAAATTATATATTTACAGAACATTTACCACTGGTGTAAATACTTATGCAGGAGTCGGGGATTGATGTGCGTCTTTGTGATGTTGGTGCTGCAATTCAAGAGGTCATGGAGTCTTACGAGGTTGAAATAAATGGAAAGGTGTTCCAAGGTATTGCGACTGTCTTAAGTTTTAGAAGATATGTTTTTGGGCGATCCTTTTTATCTTGAATGTGCCAATATATATGAAAAAATTATCATCTTGTGTCCTTAAATTGCCAATATAGATGAAGAAGGGCCTTGCCTTCTTCATCTCAGTTGAAACTTTACTGATTGGCCTTGTGTCCTTAAAGGAAGGGATGTTAGCAGCCATACTAAAAGCTTTCTTTCTTCTTTGTTTTGGTACAAAGACCTTTTTTTTTTTGGGTATGTCGGAAATTGAAGGGCGGGCCTAGCGCAACGGTAAAGTTGCTCCATTGTGACCTTGAGGTCACGGGTTCGAGTCGCGAAAGCAGCCTCTTTGCTTGCAGGGGTAAGGTTATGTGGGCGCCCTGTCCCGGATTGATGTTTTGAGAGTCGCTACCCAGATTTTTGAGATGGTTGATCCGAGAAACCGAAGATTTGTTTAGAAAAAAGCTTGTAGTCTGGGGAAAACCTAAAAATCTTGGGTTCAGGAGCCAGGTTACGAGAGGGGAAAGTTTTGTTGAAAAATCACCCCTCTTAGCCCGATAAAAATCGGTCTCTACTAAGCGTTTTAAATGTGGGAGTTCAAAATCATTTGAAAGTCTTTACTTTTGAAAAACAAGTACGGGAAAGGGGCAACGGGATTGAATTTAACACATGAACGTGGTCAGGGTGCAGTCTGTACAATATGAAATGAATGAATACATGTGTACAAGGAATGAAATAATAGTACAACTATACAAGTCAGAAACGGCTACTGCAATCTAACATGCTGCGCTGCATAATAATATACCGTACAGTAACTGTACCGTACCGTACCGTACGGTACACTACGCTGCATATTACCAGAACAGCTTCAACTTCATACTGTAAAATGAACCGTGGGTTTGGGAAAATGGGTTTATGCTTACTTTGAGTACTAAAAACAGTTTGGATGCCCCTTTTTGATTCATTTTAACATAAAGGAAAGCTGAAAAAAGTCACTTTAGAATTTTAAAAATACTCTACAGAATGTAAAAATGATTTTTATCATGAGAAAATATTCTGAAATACACCCACAATGTCTCTGACTTCGCAGGTACTGCGTAACCTGGAAATCAGAGACTAAAAGGGACGCATGGCATAATGGGGTGTGCCGTGTGGTACACTAAGGTGCCGCACGACGCACTCTTCCAGTGCAGTTTCTGGTTTTTGATACTTTTATGCTCTTGAAGCTTGTTTGGGGTTTAAGTTCAGTATGAAAAGACTAGGAAAGACCCCATTAAGCTCCCCTCAAGGCCAAGGCGTGACTTGGCCAAAGGAACTTGTTTATACCTTTCTTAAGCTTGAATGTGTTTGAAAATGGTGGAATGGGTGTATTTTTGACTGAGAGGGGTCCAAAATCAGTAGATTTTCTGAGTTTCGAAAGGATTTCGGTAGGTTTAGTTGGCTATGTTTGTGAAAAAACGAATTTTTGGAAGGAAATAGTTGAATAACAGTGTATTGTCTGAGTTGGAGAGAGGATGGAGTGTATATCAGTTTGTGTGTGGGAGAGTGAAAATGGCTGATGGAGGGCTCAATTTATAGAGCTATGGTCAAAGATCATCATGGTGGAGTGTAGAAATTGAGAAGGAACGAGTCTCATCATCGTTTTTTCCCGTGTACGTCGTCTGCCAGAGATCTTTGACCAAGCGTGGCCGACAGTGGTTCTGCTGTTGTCAGGAATCTTTTAAAGTGCCTTGAGGTGCTCTAAAGTGCCACACGGTACTTTCTGACAGCACAACATACTGAACTTCGCAGGGGCTTCCCGGGCACTCCCAAACTTGAATTTGAGTATGAGTCCTCGGTTTCACTCAAAGATGTTTTATGCATTAAAATGTGTGCCCATTTTACCCTCAGTGTGTTAAGGAAAAAGTCATTTTTGACAAAGCGATCGCACCTCTCTTTTAAAATTGAACCGGGAGCCGCCCTATATGTTTGAAAAGCGATTTTCTTGAGGTTAGTGATGGAGTAATGATCCAAGCCTTGAAGGTATGTTTTTCCTTATTTCATCATCGGGGAGCCAATCGAACCAAACTTAAAGACGATCCGAAAACTGGATTGGGGTGTCTACAGGCTGCATACATCAACCCTTCCCCAAACCCCGCAATGACAGGAGCCTCGTGCACTGAGTTTGCCCTTTGGTACGCCAGAAATTCAAAGACCAAAAGCTTTCAGTAGTGCTACGTACACACTCCACCCCCACCAACCACACCCCTCTCACATAGATGTGGATCCCACATAATAATTATAGAGCCCACACAGGATGGGACCCACATTTATGTGAGAGGGGTGTGGTTGGAGTTGCGGTCATTGGGTGTGTCCCTGACATTACTCAAAAGCTGTCTTTCATCTTCTTCCCTATATTTTTCTGTCTTGCTGAAGTGTTATAATGCCATTCACACTTCATTTTGATGGGCTTGGAGCAAGAAATAAAATTGGCACTGGAAATGCAACATTACTAACTGAAGTGATGTCATTTTACGAATCCCAGAAATAGAATATTTGTGCCTTGTAATGCATGTGCACCCAAGCAATTGGCGGTCAGATGGACTTGACTTCCGATGGCATGCTTACAAATTTGCCTCTCTTCCTCTCCCACAAACTCAGCTTAAATTAGACCTAATGCTTGGGCTCAGTGGATCTGTCTACTCCAGTTTGCTCCTTTTTAAATTTTCCCATCTATTATTTGTTAGCCAATCATGTTGTTACCACGTGAACTCTCCATTTTCTCTTTGGGCAACACTTGGCCTGGATCATATCACCCCTTCCAAGCAAATTAGTAAGTACTGTACATGGTCATTCCATATTGAATGGATTGGTCCGTTATCGATTGTTATTGACTTTCTGCGAATGCATTTTTTTTTTTTAGTCTAGAGAAAATGTAAGGAAAAAAGTAGATGTTTTGTGTGTGGACTCAACACAAATTTGCTCTAAAAGTCTGATTGAAACTGAAACAAGTATTTCATATCAAAAGTAAGTCCACGGCCCACCAATTGTTTTTCTTATTTTTCTTCTTTCGTTTTTTGTAATTGAAAGAGTTAACAGTTTCAAAATTCTTGAAAGCTCATACCATAACGTTCAGGTAATGATATGCCAAAAAAGTAGTGAGAACAACTGTTTATATATGACTAGGAGTATGCTTAGTTACTACCCATTAATTGGTTTCTGGGAAGGGGGGAAGGGTATAGACTTCCGCTTATAAGCAGTAAATGAACCAAGTGGTTGTCCTCATACTCAATGCCACAGCCTAGACGTTTGTAGGCTGTTTTTTTTTTTTTTTTTGGCGATGGAACTATGAGTGCGTGAGACAATTATAAGTTGAATTGGCTAAGGTGGTGCAAAAGCATTGGGAAAATGTCATACTGTTTGGTAGGAACTGGGAGGGTAAGAGATAGCATGAATAATACCCTATTTCTCTCTCCACCCACTACAAAACCAAATACCCACAGGATGGAACCAACAAGCCGCTTTTTTGGTTTTTTTAAGATAGCTTTTTAAAGTGTATATATATGTTATGACTTTTTGCTTAGTGACATATGTTTAAACTTGGTCCTATCCTCATTGTCCTATGATTGTGGGAAGTTTTCTTTAAGTTTATGATCTATAAGTGCCCCTGCTAATCAAAATCATCGATCCACCACTGCTACTATTTCATCTTCCAATTGCATGTCTTTCAAAAGTTTGATTTCTTTTTTTTCGTGCAAAATTTATGCGTGCATTAGCATTCCTGTTACTGAAGATATTTGAACCATACAGTTTGCAAAAAATTGTGAGATGGACAGAATGAGTGCAATATAGTGGGGTTGGAGAGGGGAGAAGGAAGCAGATTAAAAAGTGGAAGTGGAGAAGAGAACAGAACAGGACCAAAGCATGGCAACTGTATGGCATCAATGGTTAAGAAAGAGTATCCAATCTTCATCAACCTTGAGGACTGTACATACCTTAAAGGTTGACCACAGTCAACCGATTTTAAAGTCTCCTCCTCTTATTTCCCTAGACCTCCCTGATGTATGGACTTCCAACGTCATGGATTTTGATCCTCCATCAATAGGAGAATGCTGTAAGTACTCTCTCTCTCTCTCTCTCTCTCTCTCTCTCTCTCTCTCTCGAACTTCCATTTTATGTAATACCGATTCAAACAATTATCTCCCATTCCCATTTCTGTATTTGTTTCTCTCGAGCTTTCTGTTGCTTTTGTTCTTCATCCACACTTGTTAATCTATTCTGATGTTTGATTTTTTGGTTTCAAGACAGCTAATGAACGAAGAGCTAGAGTAATTGATGGGAAGTTGATGGCGGAGAAAATTAGAGCAGGAATAGCCGGTGAAGTAATCCGGATGAAGGAGTCCATTGGGAAGGTTCCTGGCCTAGCTGTTATTTTGGTGGGTCATAGAAGAGACTCTCAAACCTATGTTCGTAACAAGAGAAAGGCTTGCGTAGAGGCTGGAATCAAGTTTGCGATGGCCAAACTGCCTGATAGTTGTACCAAGGATGAAGTTTGCGAGGCTTTGTCAAGCTTTAATGGAAATCCCTCAGTTCATGGTATTCTAGTGCAACTTCCTCTCCCAGATGTAATTTCTCTAACTCTTTGCGGTTTATCTCTTACCCTACTTGTCTTCCATAACAGTTTTATCTAGAGAAGACCAAGATAATTACCATGTGTACGAACCATTACACAACAGTTATGGTATCAATATTGGTCAGTCCTAACTTCCTTTAATTACGAGTTTATGCGTTTATTTTCCAATAAGGCATGACGTGTTGTGTTATCTTGGGGCTCTGCGAACATGTAGCCCCGTTTGTTGCATACAAGGATATTGCAGTTGTAATGTCCTTGCACGCTGGTACACGATCGTTATGGGAAATCGGGAATTAGAGTTGCTACACTTAATTTTTCATATTTTATATGGCTGTGTTAAAATGCTGAAATCAAACCATGACCTTTCAGATGATTGAGATAGTAATTTGAAAAGTTAAGAATTACATCTTATTCTTTGATGATATTTGATGGCATGCAAATCATTGAGGTTTGGATGTTAGGATGTTCTAACATGCCTTTTTTTAGCCAATTGTTTTAATATATATACTATTTAAACCACGATTTCTCCACCGAATGTTGGCTTAAGTTTGCTTTGTTCTTAAACCAACCAGGGTTAGCGCAGTTGGTTACCCTTTTACCCTTCCTACCCTTCCTAAGGGAGGCCAGGGGTTAATCCTTGTCAAAAACAAAGATTGATTATTTCTTCCCATGAATTAGGGTTCATTGTTTACTTAATTTTCCCTTGATGGCGCTATCAGTTTGGCTTAGTGTAATTGTGGGCTTATGTCCAA
This sequence comes from Rhododendron simsii, assembly GCA_014282245.1. Lineage (NCBI taxonomy): Eukaryota > Viridiplantae > Streptophyta > Magnoliopsida > Ericales > Ericaceae > Rhododendron > Rhododendron simsii. The sequence continues at coordinate 6,477,799 of CM024961.1, read as the reverse complement.
TTTGATGTAATTCAGATACTTGTATTATCCTACCGTGGTGAAAAAAAAGTTTGACTTGTTCTTATGCAAGTTCAATAAAGACATCATTCTATTTATTGTAGATAGCAGGATTAACTTTACTATAAGAAATTCTTTCCTTTTGTGGTCTTGACCATTCAAAGAATTCACATAATTTTTTTTTTTTTTGGGTGCCATGTGGATTAGTGCCAATTAAAGTCGTTCAAGTTATGGTAGATAAGGTTAGAAGAAGTCTATGGATGTAGTTTTTAGTGTTTGTTAGTGCTTAAAAATAGTTTCACGACTTTGGAGTTTGATTCCTGTTACACATTGATTGGTACTCCCTATACCATTACACTATTTGCACCTCGCTGTTATGCTGTGGCCGATAGATTCAAAACCCTCAAATGCTCCCTATGCCACCTACCTTACATGGACTTTCAAAATTTTATAAAGTACCCGTGTCTGTCAATTGACACTCAGATAAGTGCACGAAATACATGTCTGCCACGTTTAGTTGGATATTCACCTAGCAAGTCTATTTTTCAATCAAGCTTTACAGTGAACTCTTGCATGAAATTCCCCAACAGAATCTATAAACACATTTCTCCTAGATAATGAAAAGAACTGTAAAACGTGGACACAGAATATTGAGACCCAAAAGAGTTAGGGTTTATTTCTCATTACATTATACTTATACAAAATGTAAACATTAACTACACAATAGACCCTTATCTCCTAATCTACTTACACAAGAGATTAAATGTAAATTACAACTAATTACATATAAACCCATAACTTAACACTCCCCCTCAAGTTGGTGCGAAGATATCAATTAAGCCCAACTTGAACACGATGGGGTGGAAACTCTTGCTACCAAGCCCTTTTGTGAAAATGTCAGCCAGTTGATCTTCAGATCTCACAAAAGGCATACATATCAAACCAGCGCTCAGCTTCTCCTTGATGAAGTGCCTGTCAATCTCTATATGCTTTGTTCTATCATGTTGAACAGGATTATGAGCAATGTTGATGGCAGTTTTATTGTCACAGTAGAGTTTCATAGGATCATTATCATAAATTCCCAAGTCACGTAACACGGTTTGGAGCCACAAGAGCTCACAAACGCCATGAGCCATAGCTCTGTACTCAGCTTCTGCACTAGACCTGGCGACCACTGATTGCTTCTTACTCCTCTAGGTAACTAAATTTCTCCCAATGAGAGTACAATAGCCAGAAGTAGAGCGTTTATCATCCACAAAACCAGCCCAATCAGCATCAGTAAATGTCTCCAATCGCAGGTGACCATGATTAGAGAACATAATTCCTTTTCTTGGAGCTGATTTGAGGTACCTTAAGATACGATAAACTGCATCCAAATGCGAAGCACGAGGATCATGCATAAACTGACTAACAACGCTCACCGCATAAGTAACATCTGGTCGAGTGTGAGCTAAGTATATCAGTCGACCCACAAGTCGCTGATATCTCTCCTTGTCAGTGCACTCCCCCACATTGCCACTAAGATGACGATTTGCCTCGATAGGAGAATTTGCAGGTCTACAGCCCAACATACCTGTTTCTTCCAAAAGATCAAGTATGTACTTCCGTTGGGAGATAAAAATACCTCTATCAGACCTTGCCACTTCCATGCCAAGAAAGTATCTTAGAGATCCCAAATCCTTAATCTCGAATTCTTGAGCCAGACTAGATTTGAGATTAAGAATTTCATTCACATCATTGCCTGGCATTATTATACCATCAACATACACAATAAGGACGGCAATCTTACCAGCGCCTCCCTTGATGAACATAGTATGATCTGCATGGCTTTGTTTGCATCCAAACCCCAACATAGCCTTGGAAAATCTGCCAAACCACGCTCTAGGTGATTGCTTCAGCCCATATAAGGACTTCTTCAATCTACACAACTTCCCTTCAGTCTCAGAGGAAGAGAAACATGGTGGTATGTTCATATACACCTTCTCTTCTAACTCACCATGGAGGAATGCATTTTTCACATCAAACTGGTGAAGAGGCCAATTCAAATTGGCAGCACAAGAAAGCAGAGCTCGCATAGTGTTCATCTTTGCTACTAGTGCAAACGTCTCCTCATAGTCAATACCATAGGTTTGAGTAAAACCCCTGGCAAGTGGCAACAAGTCTTGCCTTGTATCTCTCAACTATACCATCAGCATTCTGCTTAACAGTGAAAACCCATTTGCATCCTACTGATTTCTTTCCTCTTGGAAGTGATACTATTTCCCAAGTGTCATTCTTTTTCAAGGCTGTCATCTCTTCTACCATAGCTCCTTTCCATTTAGGTATTATGAATGCATCCTGCCAATTCTGTGGAATACATATAGAAGAAAGAGACGAAACAAAGGCGTGGTACGAATGAGATAAACGATCATAAGAGACAAATTGAGAGATGGGGTGTTGAGTACATGACCTAACACATTTCCGAAGAGCAATAGGAATATCATCAGACTCAATAAAGGGAGGTTCAATAGGAGAAGATTCATTACCAGATGAGTCAGCTGAGGAATCCAGAACTGGAGCAGGGGATTGTAATTGACAATGTGGTATTACACATGAGGACTTTCCTTTCTTTTGTCTAATGTAGGTCTTTAGGTTAGACCCTTTGAGCCGTTGTGGTAGTTCCACAATATTGTCACCAATGTCATGAGGTGCTCTTTCAGCAGATATTGGTTCCTCTCTAAATTGTTTCCTCTCCCCCTCACCATGATTATAAGAAGAGGTAAACATCTCTTCCTCCCTCATCTCTTCCTGCTGATGCTCCCCCGAAAGACATGAAGGGGAGGGAGAGTAAAATGACACCGTTTCCCAAAAAGTAAAATCCATAGAGACATAAAACTTTATAGAGTGAGGATCATAACATTTATAGCCCTTCTGGGTAGGAGAGTACCCAATAAAGACACACTTATGGGCTTTCGGACCTAACTTGCCCCCAGAGGGATGAGGGGCATGAACAAAACACACACAACCAAACACCCGCGATGGGAGAGTGGTGACACGAAAACTGGGAGGAAGGCACTCAGTAGGAGTTTTGAACTGGAGAACACTAGAGGGCATACGGTTGATAAGATAAGTAGCAGTCAAAATCGCCTCCCCCCAAAAAAATTTGGGAACATTCATGGTGAATAAAAGAGAGCGAGCTACCTCAGCTAGATGACAATTCTTGCGTTCAGCAACTCCATTTTGTTGTGGAGTGTCAACACAAGTCGTTTGATAAAGAATGCCATTGTCGTCTAGGAATGCCCTAAAATTCCGATCTATATACTCAGTCCCATTGTCACTACGGAGAATTTTAATATTCGTATCAAATTTAGTGTGTACCATGGCATGAAAAGATTTAAAATAAGAAAAGACGTCACTTTTGGACTTAAGTAAATACACCCAACTAACACGAGAATAACATTCAATAAAAGTGACAAACCACCGAAAACCTTTAAGAGAGGTAACAAGGGAAGGACCCCAAACATCAGAATGGATAACTGTAAAAGGAGACGCACTCCGTTTATTAATAGGTACATAAGATGAATGTTTATGTTTTCCAAGCTCACAGGCTTCACAAAAAAACTGACTCCTAGGACAATGCTTTATTAACATAGGAAAAAGTTTCTCTAAAATTGCAAAGGAAGGATGACCCAATCTACGGTGCCATTGATGTAACATAGTAAGAGCTGAACCCGTATCTGCTTGCTGAGCAAGACTACATGACATGGGTGGACGAGGTGCAGACTCTAAAAAATAAAGGCCACCATGTGATTTACCACTGCCAATCACCTTCCCTGTATCCAGTTCCTGAAAGACACAATGAGTAGGAAAAAAGGTCACGGAACAATTTGCAGAACGAGTAAGGCTACTAACAGACATAAGATTAGTGGCAAAATTGGGAATATGTAAAACTGAAGAGAGAGAAATAGAGGGAGAATAGCGAACGGATAACAGAGAATGACCAATCTGCTTTTCGGACCTTTTCCTTACCAGAACAAGTAGAGTAAGAATCAAATACAGAAGAACACCCAATCATATGATCTGAGGCACCAGAATCTATAATCCAAGGAGTAGCAGAAGAGGCAGTAAATGCACTAACTGGGATACTTGTGTGAGCAAAATAGGATGAGGTAGGAGCTGCTGTGGAAGAGGAATCTATAGTAGATGGAGAATCAGCCCGAGCCATAGGCGCCTGAGAGTTTGTATCTCCCCCTGAGAGAAACCAACTTGATCAGATGACGCCTGAATCCCAGAACTGAACCCAGAATCAGGCAAGGTGCCAACTGTAGACTCCGAAATATGGGCTTGGGCCCGAGAACGCACCGGACCACGACCATGGCCACCGCGTCCACCCCCGCGCCCACGAGAAGGCTTGCCATGTAGCTTCCAACAAAAATCCCTGGTATGACCAGTGATGTGGCAGTAATCACACTGGAGTGATGCACAATCAAGAGGCCCTCTGCTAGTACCAGACTGAGACTTGCCACCCTGGAGAATAGACCCACTATCAGAACCAAAATTACTCTGAGGAGTAGCAACCAGGGCAGAACGATTAGAAATAGGAGGGTGCAACATAGCATTTCTCCTACTCTCCTCCTGCTGAACAATAGAATAGGCTTCTCCCAAGGATGGAAATGGAACACGACCCAACACCTGCACTCTAATCGGATCAAGCTCCATATCAAGACCAGCAAGAAAATCATAAATACGTTCTTTCTCCATCCGTTTCAGCCAATTAGCAGCATCCACAGCACAAACAGCTTGAAAGCCCTGATAATAATCAAATTCCCCCCAAACTCCACTCTGGTCAGCAAAGTACACAGCGACAGAGCGATGGTTTTGTTCCAATGTACGGAGTCTTTTCCTCAACTCAAAACATTGTGCATCATTACCTTGTTGCGAATAAGTTTGGGCTGCAATAGTCCAAATTTGATGCGGGGTATCAAGAAGCAGGAAAGTATGGCGAATATCAGCTCTCATGGAGTTAAACAACCAAGTCATGACCAACGATTTCTGAGATTTAAACTTCTTAAGTTCAATAGTCTCAACAAGTGGAGTAACCGGGCCCTCAATGAACTCTGACATCCCTTTGGCCTCAATGGCCAAAGTAAAAGTGCGAGACCAAACCAAATAATTGGTACCATCCAATTTAATATGACAAATATCCAGAGGTGAGTTATCCAGAGTCCCTACATGACTCAACTCATCCTTGACACTAGCAGAAGTCTTTTGTTTATCCTCCGACATTTTAATAGCAGAACATAAACTCTAAATGCACAATAACACAGTAAAGCTGTCGTAATAAAAAAAACTGTACGAACTTGAAGTCAACAGATCCAGTTGCTGGAAGATAAATAAAACCAAGCCTATTCAATCTCTGATAACCCAAAAACCTAGACAACACACCTGTACGTTGTTACCCCAAGAATTTCAGAAGCCAACAGTGATCGGAAAAAACACACCAGCAAGAACGACGTCGGAAGCTGGCCGGCGAGGCTCCGGCGAGTATGGGTGACGTCGGGAGAAGGTCAAATCTCAAGATCTAGTTCGTTTGTGATCGGAAAGGACAGCAGGAGCAAGAACGACGCCTGCAAAAGGTGGGCGAGACTCCGGCAAGGCCAGACGACGTCGGAAACAGCCAGCGAGTCTCCGGCGGTTATGGGTGACTTCGGAAAACGAACAGAACTCAAGATCTGAGTTCGCTGGAGGTTCGCTGGAGGTAACAAATCTACTGGGTCTTCAAATATAGTGTCAGAAATTGTCAGAAATATAGTGTCTGTTGGAGGTGATCTGAGATTTGTCGTTGTTGGTCACTAGATCAAAGCTCTGATACCATGTAAAACGTGGACACAGAATATTGAGACGCAAAAGAGTTAGGGTTTATTTCTCATTACGTTATACTTATACAAAATGTAAACATTAACTACACAATAGACCCTTGTCTCCTAATCTACTTACATAAGAGATTAAATGTAAATTACTACTAATTACATATAAACCCATAACTTAACAGGAACATACATAAGGATATGGATATCTTAGCGTTTCCCAAGTTGAATATTAGACTCATACTGCACCTATAAGCCATACCCAAGTCCTTGTAAACTCAATACAAGTCCATGCTACTTATTTTACAAGAATTATAAAAGCACTAGTAATTTCAGCTTCTGGGAGGCTCTGGCTAGATTTCTGTTGCGTCTTCCTTGGTTACCTGTATCAACAATATTGAGACAGATGCTCTCCTTTATAGCCTTGGGTTGGAATTTTAAACCGTGGATAGCCACTGTTTGTGATTCATGTGAACTTTTTCCCCATCTAGATTTGTTAGATGGTCAGAAATCCTGTTTTCCCAAACTATTTGGTAGTATGCTTTAGTCACAAGTAGGAGCAAGGCAAGCGTACGAGACCTTGAGCATGAACTGACACAATGTCTTAGTGGAGATGCACTAAAAATATTATGTGTAAGTCTGTTGTGATATATCTCATATGCATACCAGTGGCCATTTGTTTGAGGTACAGATTGATACAAGAAAATTTGTTGGCTTTATGTGGATGAGTAACCAAATATCTGGTACAGCATTTGGATGAGGAGAAGATTTTGAACTTGGTGAGTTTGGAAAAAGACGTGGACGGCTTTCATCCACTGAACATGGGGAATCTAGCCATGAGGGGAAGGGAACCACTGTTTATTCCGTGCACTCCAAAAGGTTGCATTGAGTTACTGGTAAGGTCTGGTGTGGACATCATGGGTAAGAATGCAGTGGTAATAGGGAGGAGCAACATTGTCGGATTGCCTGCATCTTTGCTCTTACAGGCAAGACCGAATATTCCCTCTCCTCCTGCCTCTTGTTCATCGTCCTTTTGAATGTTTTGTGTAGCTTATGCTTCATCATGGGATTAAGTTCACATTCATTGGAAAAATTTTGTGCAGCGGCACCATGCGACGGTGAGCACTGTGCATGCGCTCACAAGTAATCCAGAACAGATCACGCGTGAAGCAGACATTGTCGTCACAGCAGCAGGAGTGCCCAATCTAGTCCGTGGCACTTGGCTTAAGCCTGGTGCTGTTGTTATTGACGTTGGAACATGTCCTGTTGAGGTATAAGTAGATTCATGTCAATCCTTAAGTGTAGAAATTGCTTGAGCTCCCTAATATGTTAGCTGCGAGTTTCATAAAACTGAGAAACTGCTAAATGTGTTGTTGCCTGTTTCATGAGTAAGAAGAAACAATGATCAGAATATGCATTGACTGTATATGGAATAGCATTTTTTTTTTGCTAAGCATATGGACTAGCATTTTGCAAGGGCCTTTTTTTTCCCCCTTGTTTGAAGTATTCATGATGGGCAGGATCCAAATAGCGAGGATGGGTATCGTCTTATGGGAGATGTTTGCTATGAAGAAGCAGTGATGGTGGCATCAGCAATCACCCCTGTGCCTGGAGGAGTGGGACCAATGACAATCGCTATGCTGCTTGTCAACACACTCAGCTCCGCCAAGCGTGCATTCAACTTTCACTAATACGGACTGCAGTTGCAGGGTAATGTAAGTTATTATGTCGTTCATATTGAGATTTTCTCAGTTGTTCATGTATGTGTGAAACTTCCATGAACACTTGCTCACATTTAGAGGATAGGGTTACAGATGTGGAAGTTGAAGATTGTCAGAAAACTATAAGGTCATTGAGGGAGATAGTGTGTGTAAAGCCAAATCAAAAAACTTAGACCGGGAACTTCGCCCTTGATATTATGTCAGAGTAAAAGAACAACAATGTTAATTGGCATTGTATGTCAACTCATGTGACCATGTCCGTTAGGAAACCTTTGAAAGCAAAAAAGAAATATCATTCAGAATGAACAGCAGAATACGGCTAAACGTCAAAAGTACCGGAAAGGGACAGGTTCAGGGTCGTCATCAGCATTTACACCACCGAGTGGCAAGTGCACGAACATTTTAATAATCACAAAATGGTTTCATGATTTTTCAGAAGGGGGCGGGGAGAAGCCACAAGAGCAGAATACATACATGCAACACTTCTCATCTCTATCCCGACGTAAAGCAGGGCAGCTGGAAGAAGGATTTGGTTTTGGGAGAGCAACAACTACCCACCCCAGCACCGACAAACCTGCAATGAATCGGGTAACCTGGGTTTCCACCAAGGATTGACGAAGATGAGACTTCTCTTGCACTAACACTCTGGGTTTCTGAAGGCTCTAAGGTCTCAACCACATCACTCATTGAGGGCCTTTGCTTTGCGGTTATGCCTAAGGCAATAGCTGCACACATTTTGTGCTGCCACTTTACCGAGTTCTAATTCTCTAGTTTAAAATCGATTACTTGCAACTTCCTCATGTCGTTAAGTTTTGGCCTATCCAAATCCACCAAGCTCTGCTCCTTGCTCTCGGCCGGTCGGCCTTCAAAGGCCTTATTTGTCTTCTCAACTTATGTCCTTCTCATCAACAGCTCCAGATGCACTACTTAAAATTTGTACCAGTATCCTTGCTGTCATCCCCCTTTCAATTCCGGGGAAGTTAAACTATAAAAACAACAGTAAAAAAATACTCCCAACTATAGCAGTTTGACCTTTGTAAAAGGATGTGTAACAGCCGAAGTCAAAACACCCTAATTCTTTTCTAACTAGCCACTTTTGGATTGCACTCTGCAATAATCCTCTCCACTATTCTCTGTATCCCTATTGAACAACCATAGTATATTACACAGAATTTTGTACATTGCGACACCCCATCCCCACATCGAAAGTCTTTGAGATGGGTGAGATGCCAAGTGTCTCTTTCAGAGAGAGAGAAAATAGTGAAGAAGAAGTGTTGAAAATGAGTAAAGCAAGAATACGAATCTACAGTTCCTCATCCCGCCTGATGAGGGGTTATTGTAGCTCAATCCAAAATGGCTTGGTCTTAATTGGGTCTGCAGGAACTAGTTTTTAAGGTTGATTGAAATAATCTGGCGGAGGCAATAGTGGTTCCAAACAAATTGGAGGCAAAGTCACTTTGTTCTTTGCATATGGTAATACAGGGAGTCGGGGGCCCTGCAAAACCTTTGAGGACTGTAGGGCGGGCAACCCCATTGCATATTTGTTTTTGAACAAAGACAATCCCAAGGGTTGGCCTCTCACAAGTGCTATCAATTCTTGTGGGCTCAATACAGAAGAGACTTTTTTTGGACTTTAATTGAACTCCCACTAGTGGACAATGTAGTTAAGATCTTTAGAATTAGTTGAGGTGCGCGTATACGTAAGCTGACCATGACATCTTGACTTATCAAAAAAAAAAAAAAAACGCTACTTTTTGGGTACAATTTTTTCCCTTTAAATGTGTTTTCTTCAAATTTAATGCATTAAATAGCTGATAAAACTATGAAAACAATCATCTAAAGAAGTGAGAAAGCTTTCTCCCTCCATCTAAAAGCGCTGCAAAAGAGAGAGGATAGAGAAGGTTGTAGTGATAAATTAGGGCAATTAGGGCATAATAAAGAGGGAGCGGAGCAAAGAGTGTGGTGATAAATTAGGTATGATAAATAATGTAAGAATATAATGGGGAAGCAATGTAATTTCAAGATGTGAACATAAGTAACGATACCACAAGGGTGGTAGCCTAGTTGGCCAAAGTGAGTGGGATAAGTCCCCTCCTTCCATGTGCATGGACCCGGTTTGAATCCCACCCATGCCATTGTTGGGTCTTTGTGTGAATTTGCATGGAGGGCCTTAGGCCAACTAGTCATCATAGTAATGTTGTGGTGATGGCCTGTCCTCCCGGACAGTAGCTATGGCTCGAACCAAACATTTCACAACGGATAGAGAGCCCCTATGGTCACGCCGAAGGGGAGTCGCTACGCTGGTCGCCTCCTCCCACCCTTTTAATTATCAAAAAAAAAAAAGAGAGAGCATAAGTAATGATAACATCATGGATACGCATCTAATAAGTCCTAAAATTAGGATGGGTATCTATATAATAAAACAGAGCTGTTTTTTAATCCAAAAGATAACCAACGCTCAAGATTTATTCCCCACACAAATCCTCACCTTTCATTCCACACAATGGCATTTTGATAAATACATTACATTTTTATGGCAAGAATAAAGCACAGTTTTTATGGAAATATTTGAATCCTTCCAAAAAAGGGAATTGTAGCCACCGATCTGCTCCATTGTTGTCTCTCTCTCTCTGGAGAAACCGATTTGCTCCGTCTTCTCTCTCTCGCACACACACACACAACCACCAATGACCTCTCTGTAAAGACCCGTAATTTCATAAATATTTAACGGTTTATTCGATGTTGATGTTGGAAGTTTAAGAAAAATATGGAATTTATTAAGTTTATATGAATTGGGGGTTTATGTGCTAAGATTGTTAGTAGAAGGAGTGTTTGGGTAATTTGTATATATGTTGGTATATATAGGTGTGTGGGTGTGTAAGGGTTTGAAAATCCTATCTCTCTCCCTCTCTCTCTCTCTCTGTCTACACACACGACACACACATCTCACTCTCTCTCATTCGGCTCTCTCCTCTCTCTCACTCTCCACTCCTCCCAAGCTCTTATACCCCAAAAACCACTAAGATCCACCTCCATTCCACCCCTCAATCGTAGTCTCAAGCTTGTATTTATTGGGTTTCTCTTAGAGGAGAAGTATTCGGTTGATTTCGAAGTTTGGAGAGCTAGGGCTTGCTCAAACCAAGGGGGTTTCGATCTTTGACTCAAGGTAGAGATTTCTTGCTCATTCTATGTATTTATGAGTTAATTTTGTGCTTCAATCGTGCCTTAGTTCATGGTTTGTCGTTGGGGTTTCGTTCTAGAAAATCTGCAGAAATCGTAGCTGAAAATGTGTGGGGACCAATCCCCTTGCTGTCTGGATTTTTTTCTATTGTTGTTTGGGTATCGATCCCCTTGCTCTTTGGATAGCTTTGATCCTCGTTCGATTGTCTTGACCCCCGATCACTTCTAACCACTTCTAAACACCTTCAAACCACTTCTAAACTTGATTGTTCGTACCTTAAATGATTTATTGATCAATCTATCTCCCTTGACTCTCGTTGTACAAAAGAAACGTGTCAAATCCAATGAGCATGGTATCCATTCGTCATCTATGCATTGGTATGATTATGTGGACATTGTGGCATGTTATGATGAATGATATGAACTTGTTATATGTTAAGCATGATGTTGTTAAGTCAAGTGATATGGAAACCATAATTGAGAATGATAGAACAAGTATGAAGATAGCCACGGATCCACCATAAGGTGTGATGTCGAAAATGGGACTCATGGGGTCCCTAATGCTCGAAAGTGCAAAAAAAAGCCACGGATCTACCGTAAGGTGTGATGCCGGAATGAATACGGGATGCACGAGATCCCTAATGCCCGGAAAGAAAATCGAAACTCATGATATAACGAAAACGGAGAACTTTGGAGATTGTTAAGCTACGTGTGTATGAATGGTGTTGGTTATCAAGTCTTATGTAGACACCCCACTCTAGGTCTTCCAATTAATTTACTTCATATTTCGGTTTCTTGTTTTCTCAATGATGAATCAGATCAAAAACAGTCTTGAGAATGGAACGGCTTGAAATCGGAGTGATTGGAACTTGTTCTAAACCCCAGAACCCTCAGTCAAAGCCCTGAACCTGGTTGACCGTCATGCGTCGAATTGGCTCTTGCGCGCGTTGCTCCACTTGCCAGGTGTTGGTCAAAGTCAAAGCCTTGACTGTTGACCAGCGCGCGATTTGGTGGAACACGCGCGATGTTGTCACTTTTACGCGCGCTGATTAACATCTGTCCCTATCACCTTTTTCCAGCTGGATTTTATAATCATCAAGGGGTCAACAGGGCTGTAGAACCCCGCTTTCTTTGCCAACACAGTTGTTGCAGGTGCATGGGTAGCACCACCCTCACAACCCTCCCATCACCTTGGTGGAACCTTTTTCCACCAAGTAAGGCAAGCCAGCCTTGTTGGCTGGTTGCTTAGCCTAGTTTGCCACCAACCTAGCACTCTTCCACCTCCTATAAATACCCCCCTTACTCTTCCAAGTCCAAGGTTACCAAAAATCCAGCAAAAAGGGTTATTAAACCCTAATACACTTAATACTCCTTCACTCTTGCCACCTTCATACACTTATTTCACAATCTCTACCACCTTATTCTATTCATTCCCAAACAACTCAAGCCAATGTATAAACTTACTGCCTGTTTACTGTTTTGATCCCTAAGGGGGGCTGGCAGGGCCAAAGCTGGTAATCAATACCAGTTCTGACCCTAACGTCAGCAGGGTTACAAGAACCGTGCACTAGCCTTCTCATGCTCGTTGGACTCACACACACACGCGCCTGTCATGGGTAGCACGCGACAATCCACGTAGGGATGGGAAAATCAGTGGTTTCCTGTTTTATTGTATTTTAGATCACTGTGAAGCATGATTAAAACTGGTTCACTGTTTTGCATGTAAAAATTCATAGTTTAGCTTAGATTGCTTATTAATTTGCTTTGGAATGCCCCTGAGTTGCTTCTGAATATGTCTCGGAGCCCAGGCATGCAAAGATAATTCCTGGAAGTCCAGTCAGCACAAGCGCACATCTGTCCACGATCAACGAGCGCCGATCAGTCAATTTCCAGTAGCTGTTCTTGCATGGACAACTTAGCCTTTGACCTTTGTTTTAGTACCCCCACTGTTTAGGGGTTGTATTTTAATTCCATTCATTCATTTGTAATTATTATTTACTTCCTGTACATATAAACTGCTTGGTTTGTTCCATGGGTGAGCACTGGTCCTTCCAAAGCGCAGAAGGGGATAAGATTCAACCTGATCATAGGATATCAACACAAGCGCGTGTGTATGGGTTTGGCGCGCGCTGGAGGACTTGCATACATGTAGATCCATGCATGCAAGTTGGCCACTGCTCACGTCAAATTCACACAATGCACTGTTTTGATATTTTATCACAGTGTTGGGTTTTATCCCATTTATTATTCAATTTCATCCATCCATGCATTTTTTTTATCACATCCTACAAACTGTTACAATTTAAAATCTCCGATTAACTGTTTTCCTGCCCTAATTGGCTAAAAATTGATTAATAAAAGAATAATCTCAACTATTTTCACAAAATGCCTAAGTAGAGACCGATCTCCGGATTGGGCGAGAGGGGTGTCATAAAACCCTTACTCTCTCGTAACCTGACTCCCGAACCTAGATATGGTTATGACGGACTGGTGCTTTCACTTTTTCAAATCAAATAGCGCGGCAGGTGCTTCGAAATACGGTTCCTTGGGTGTCGGACCTTCAAAACCCGAGTGGCAACTCTGTATTCCGAGTGCTTGCTTCTCCGCTTGTGCTCCCTCGATCCGGGCCCTTGCATTTTCTTGGAATCCGGAAATTCCAAAGGGCATTGCTGCCCACATCTTACTCTCTTGCTCTTATATGTGGGAAGCTTTATTGTTGCCTATGTTCTTTTGGTGCATTGATCATCTCATTTGCATATGGCTTGAGTAGAGTAATTTCTATTGGGCTAGTGTAGCTCACCCTATTATCATTTCCAGGTACACCTCAGAGTCATTGACATGGAATGCTTAGAGTGCATGTTTGACTTCATCATTTTGAAAACTATCATGGAAGAATTACATTGACATCTTTTGTAAAACTCTTTTGAAAGATGTAATTGTAATTTTCAATATAATCTTTGACTTGGGGAATTTTGTAATCTCTAAACTTACTCTCTTAAACTAATTTCTAAGAATTTGGGGTCGGAGTGCCATTATTGTAAACCTTGAAACTTGATCGTACTTTTGACGTTTTATGGGAAGCTTTTGGGGTATTATGTTATATATTCGCAATGGATTCATTTAAAAATGTTGTTGTTGTTATTATTATGTTAAAAATTGCGGACGTGACACTCTCCGTCTTCTGAATCCCACCAACGTTGAGCCGCCGATGACTTCCACCAGCCCACGCGCTCTTGCCCGTCCCTCACTCTCTCAATCGTCTCTCTCCCCCATACCCACCACCACTCCCCTCTCTATTTTGATTTCAGGTTCTCTCTCGCATTCGTTTAGTAATGATGTTGCTCCCTTTTTTTCCCCAATTTTGTAACCCTAATTGTTGAATTAGTGTTTGTTGCAACTTCTTTTTTTTTTTATGGCCGTAAAGATAAAAAAAAAAAAGAGAATTTTGTGAAAATCAAATTCCTTCTCAGCTTTTATATTCTGCCTGTTTTTTTTGGAAAAAAATTGTAGGGAAAGAGATGAAAAGAAAACAAAATTCAGAATGAGACATTGTTTAGAAAGAAACAGGGCATCCAAAATGTTGTTATAGCCGATAAAAAAAAATTGTTGTTATATATCCAAAATGCTGATTTATATTTTTGTGCTGCATTATTGTTGATGCCTATTCGAGGGAGCAACTTTTTGTTTGGAACTTAGGGTTCTTACGATCATAATTGTAACTTTTAGGGCATAAAGTACTTGGATGAAAATGAGTGAGTCTGAAAGTGCTTTTGGAGGTAAAAGAAACATTAATTTTCTATTAAGGGCATGAAGTACTTGCATTATTTTTCTTTAATTTTTTTTTACCCCAATACAGTTATTATTTGAAAAATCAAGGTAGCATGTCTTTTGGCAAATGGAGTTTGTTCCTTTTTGCCTTATTAACTGTTGTAGATTTTTGCTCTACAGGTTTTATGATACCATACACACATTCAAAACATGTTCTGTCAAACGCAACTGGGACAACATGAAAAGACTTAAGGTAACTTGTTAAATTTCTTGGAGGGTTTCAACCTAAAATCAATTGGCAATAGGTGGAGTAACCTCTAGAATATATTAACCAAGCTTGGATGGCTTAGATGAGCGATGTGGGATTAAGTTTAACACTCCCCCTCACGTGCAGCCCGGATGCACGTGGAGGTTTGAATTGAAGAAATAAGATATTTGACTTGGGCGACCCCTCATGTGGAGCCCATGCACGTGGAGGTATGAATTGATAAGATAAGGCCACCCAAGACCTAGCTCTGATACCATGTTAAATTTCTTGGAGGGTTTCAACCTAAAACCAATTGGCAATAGGTGGAGTAACCTCTAGAATATATTAACCAAGCTTGGATGGCTTAGATGAGCGATATGGGATTAAGTTTAACATAACTAGTCTCCAATCCATATTTGGCCTTTGTTTTGGCTAATTGGAAATGGTCCTCTTCGATTGTGTTAAGAGACGCAATCTTTATTGGTCATTACGATAGTTTGTTTGGCATTTGATTTTTGGTTATTTTTGTTTTTTGGCATTGAAATATGACTAACCTGTAATGTGGCTATTTTTCTTTGTACCTTTGATATTGTGACCATCTCTGTTTTTATTTTCTATATCACTAAGTCTATGTGAAGTTACCATCTCATGTTATCCAAAAAGAAGTCACCAGCTGTAGGAGTTGCCACATTGTCTCGCATTGGCGAGGCAGACGATTTTTTTTTCTTGAACTATTGTAATTTGGATAGCATGAGAGACTCAATAGGCACCTGAATTATGGGAGCCTAACCATTTCCACATAGAGACAGCAGGGCATTTGTTTATGTTTGCGACAAAGAGTAGTTTTTTCTTCTTTTTTGCCTTCGCCCGAGTAGCGGGAACCACCGAGGTCAAAGGTAGCCATTCTCCCACCATCATTGGTAAACAAATGGATTTCATATGGATTTTGTTTTTCGTTATCACTTTCCATTTGCGCAAATATTTGATTTTTTGGGTTTTTTTCGTCTGCTTCTTTATCCTCAAAATAAGGCCCATGTTGAGTTCTACCGTTAACTTAGTGTTCAGTTCTAAGAGGGAGAGGGTGATTTCCAGAAGCTATTGTTCCGTTCTACCGTTTGAATTTGATTTGTGGTATGTGGTGGTGAATTGTGCAGGCAGGAAATTGTTAAGGCTAGAAATCTGCAGGCCGCCACCAATTTCATTCTGGCCAAGTCCTTTCGAGCTCGCAAGGCTTACTTCACCGATTAAAGTACCCGGTCCAAGGAGAGAAATGGAAGTTATATTCATGCAATCACATTCCATTTGTTCAAAAGACTAGATAAGGTTTCAACCACGAAAGAATAAAATTTGATACATGTCTTAGATGCAATTTGAAAGGGTGTTGAAAATTGTGTCTTTTTAGCCTGCTTAATTATGCGTTGAATTGACATGTGGTGGGACAAATAAATAGTTTTTTTTATAGACAAAATAAAAGTTTTATTAAAAACATTTGACAAAGGGTACATCGAGTGAGGGAGAGAGGGAGGGGAATCCAACCAATGGTTGGATAAAAAAAATAGAAAGGATGGGTCAAAGCACACCAACACGGCAACACCAAGAGGGCCAAGCACCAATAAGCCTCATGGGCCTGGCCCAAAACAAGAGCCAAAACAAACCCTAAAACCTTCCGGTCACCGGAAGCCAAAATACACTGTCGCCGGCACAACACAACCTCCTCCACCAACCCAAGGCGCTACCAACCACCAACCCCAATCCTGCCACTGCAAACCAACCACCAACCTAAGCCGCCACCAACATCACCACACCCTACAACCATTGGACCACGAACACCACCACCAATTGATCTGTCGCGCCAAACAAAACAGAGCAAACAATCCAGACCCGACGCGAACCCCATGAGCAATTGGATTGTGATAACCCAATTTAAACCTCCAAAATTTTTCTTGCAATTTTGTCACCCTAGCCATTCTCGAAATAAATATCCTATTTTATGGTAAATGTTGAATATTTCTCTGAAAACAAAAATTGAACAATTTAGCCAATCAAGGACTAAAGTACACATTGCTAACAAATGCTTTAGTTGTCGGCGGATATTTTAAACCTTATTAATACTTGGATAAAATATTGGGGGAGCTAGTTGGGGTATAAAAAGTCTGTGGTTTAACATTGGCCAAAATTTAATCTATTGTCTCAAAATATATTTTTTCCTGTCTGAATTTTCGATTCTTCTCAATGATTGGTGGGAATTAGTTGGGAAATCATAATAGTTGGGTCAGGACTATCTGGACACATTGACTGAGTTGGCTCACTGAGTTACTCCATAAATACCCCTCAAGTGTCTTGTGATTCACCAAGCAATCACACTGATTTTCTTAACTCTCTTTCCCCGAACATCGCACCTTCCCGACACCCTCCAACTGAGCTAACATTTAGCAGGTCATTTACCGTTAAAATTTAGAGAATATATTAATTCGTGACTTAAGTAGAGTATTTTTTGATTTTTGTAAAACTTTACAGATATCGCCATATCCTTTTAAACAACATCGCGGCACAGGAATAAGGCACTAGTCACCGCAAGGCGAAAAGAATAATCCGGAAATAATCGGATTAAATTCCCTAGATTTTATTAGATTTGGATAAGATTGGATAAGATTTTATTAGATATGATAAGATTTGATTTGGATTTTATTAGATATGATAAGATTTGATTGGATTTCATTAGATTATCCTAGATTTTATTGGATTCACTAAGATTTGATAAAGATACACTTGGATTCACTAAGATTTTATGGGATTTTATGAGATTCTCTAAGATTTGATATTGATTATGTATAGATTTTATAAGATAATGCTAGATATTAAAAGATATGGAAAGATTGCATAAGATTATTCTAGATTTTGTAATACACTAGTATAAATAGGCCTTCTTTCCCCTTCCCTTCATACACCACACCACACTTGCACACACACACCACACACACAAGCAAGAAACAAGAGAGACAAAGAAATAAAAGAGAGAAGGAAAGAAAGAAAAGAGCGGAAGAGGAGGAAAATACTTTGTTCCGTTAACTAATCAGTGGTTGTTAGTACGATAATTGTGCCTCGGGAGCAAGGTGAGTTACGAATATACTCTGGCTACATAATTCTTTCGAATAGTTTATGTTTATTTTTATAAAATGTTATGTTCGAATATATTAACAATAGACGTTTTGTACGTAGTGCATATTAAGCATGACTTTTTGCGAAAAGGAATTTTAAAAGGAACATGGGATTAATTTTTAAAAAGAAAACGAAAAGTTTTGTGGCAACATCTGGGCAGCAAGTTATTTGTGGGCAGTGAGTTATTATGGGCAGTGAGTTGCTCTTGGCGCCTATCGATGAATACTGTTGGGTATCCCTTTGGAATTGATATCATTTCCCTTGTTTTACTGGGGTCGCTCCCCATGCTACCGCCGGTATTACGCCCATTACGGATTCGAGCTTGGAAGTTGTTAAAAAAATATTGTTGATTTTATGCCCATGGGATGTGTTATTTTGATTATGCCAGGATTTGTGTTGATGCCATGTTTTATGGTGATTGAGATTATGCTCTGCATGCTTTATTCAAATTATCTCATGTTTTCTTATGTGGCCTTAGTATATCGTAACTTACTGAATTGGTTTTGTATTTCATAAAACCTTTTCAAGAATTCAGGTTTAAAGAAGGCTTATTCGGTACGTGTGAAAGATATCAGTTGTCGTGGCTAAATAAGAAAATAATGTGTTAATGAGTGGCGTTTGTATGTGCGAGCCACAGTTATGTAGTTTTAAAGTTGTAATCGGTGAGCACACTAGACAGCTCTGAATATAATATTTATCTTTAATTTACGATCCTGGGAGTTTATAAAAAAAATTTAATGATAATATTTTGTTGCTGTTGTTGTGTGATATCTAGGCCTGGGGTGATTTTTAAATCACTGGCCATGTCACGAATTTTTACCCATCGGATTTGGGTCGTGACATGGATCTCCTAGGAAATCCGCCGAGGAGCCATCGTTCAGGTCCTCACAAACGAAAAGGGAAACCAGAGGCTGAGCAATTCCATACGCCAACCTTGAATTGGCTCCACGCCGCCTGACGAAGCAGATCATCGGCGAACCGCCACCACCCCTAGCCTCCACGACCAACCTCCGGCCAAACAGATCTACTTGGCCGTTAAGCAAACACCCCGACCGTCTAACAACAAAGACGAGGCGAGATCCGTTCTACCTCCACCTTTCCGGCCGCCGTCGGATCCAAGCCGTTAGGACCCAAGCACCCCTAGAAGTGGTGCTCGACGGACACCGGAACGACGCCCAGGAGAGGCGAAGTAGGGAAGACAAACCAGCGATGAAAAGTCAATGAGTGGAACATGAAAAGGCTAGGGTTTGGTGAGAAAAACGAAGGGAGGAAAGAGGGAGAGAAAGAGAGAAGGGGAGAGCGAAGATCGGAGGCCCAAGGGGAGGAGGAAGGGGGACGTCCCCCCCCCCCCCCCCCCCCCCCCCCCCCCCCCCCCCCCACCCAAACGGCGGCGGCGGCTGAGAAGATTTCTAAGTTTGTTGTTTTTAGAGAGAGAGAAGAAAAAGAATCTTTTACTGAAAAATACATTATTAAATAGTAAGATGATATTTGTAGTTTCGTTAATTTGTTAATTAACAAGTTTATATGAAGCAGGGGTTAACGTTGTAGATGGTATAGAAACTGCATGGGAGAGCTACGGAAAAATATGGTCATTGAGATGGGTGGGTGCATAAAGATCACATGCAATGAGTTCCAGTTTTCATGCAAAAATATTGTGAGACATGAAGTCCTCCTACTATTACTAGAGAGAGATGAGATAAGTAATGAATAGAGATTTGAATGGGATGATGTGAGTTGGAACGTGTGAGGATATGAAGGAGGATTCAAATGTAAGTCATGACAAATTGGGGTTTGAAATGTATTACGGTTAACTATGTTTTAATAGGTTAGAGAACAGAGATGGGTCGCTCACTTGTATTGAGAGTCTAGTTTTGTAATTGATATTGTATATGATTTGTTGGACATGCAATCACATTATGTTTGGACATTTAATTTATTTTGTTTCCAGTGTGGCTGACTCTCGATGGATTTGTTGAATTCTGGATTACTTAATGTGGTCCCCACTAAATAGAAATCGATTTGTGTTGGGATCAAGTTATGTGGGTGTGTTTTTAGGCACAGACACTTATCCATATTTTGCTAAAGACGCTCAAAGCCAGTTATAATGCCGCATTTTTTGAGTGGTGTCTTCAGAGGCATGCGCTAAGTAACTTATATACAATGGTAACAAATTTTAGATAAAAAATACCAAATAAATGAAAACTAAATTTTTATTTTACTTATCTTCTTTATCTAATAAAACATAACTACAACCTCCCCTACATGCTATCTCTCTCTCCACCTCCTCCCCCACTTTTTTTCCCCCTACATCTCTCTCAATTTTGTATTTAAATATTAAAAATCAAGAAATTAGGATTGGGGGTTTGGAAATATAAGAGGCACAAACACATTTGCTTGATATGTTAATAATTGATTGATTGATATTATATATAGTATAATATAATGATACATACGGCTTCATTCTCCCCTTTTTTTTTGTTTTATGATTTTGTTCATTTTTTTAAAAATCTTTATTAGATGCGCATAATATTTTTTGAATTAATTTAAAAACTAAAAAATTTATGACAAAATTTTTTTTAAAAAAATCACTAAAGACAAAAAAAAAAAAAAAACCACATAATTGTCTTTTTTTATTTAAAATATCGTTTGATATTAATCTTTTTCAATATTGGTCTATATTTTTATACATTTCTGATTCTTTTCATCTAGACAAACAATTAATCCCAAAAATTATGATAAAAAACTAAAACAAAAAATACAAAAAGTAAAAAAATACTTGAAAAAAAAGTTACCGAGAATAGAACCATATATAAATGGGAGGAATTTGTAAATTTATGGGATGCAAATAAATTAGCCAAATCAGTTTAACGAGAAATACAGTAAAATGAATTAGCCAAGTCAATCTCTTTTGAAGTCAATGGACTTAGAGTTAAGCGGTTATCTCTTAATCTTTCTACAAGGAAACGATTTGAGCCCTTTCACAGGCGTTTGGGTTCAGGCTATGCCTAACAAAAGATATCTATACAATATGACAGGGAAATATTTGAATCCAAAAGACAAGCAACGCTTAAGATTTATCCCCTCCTTTTGCATAAATCTCTGTCCTCCATTATATTCTTTTTTTAGTCTTAAATGTTTTCCTGATATAAAATTAGAGGAATAAGTAAAAACGAAATTATTAAAGGAATAAAATGAATGAAAATCTAAACCCATCTATCCCGTTCAAACCATGTTAATAAAAAACGGAATTAGAGGAATCTATACATAGAAGGAAATGCAAATTGCACAAGCGATTTTAAAATCCCTTAAAATCTGCATGGTACAAAACGGAATTAGAGGAACAAATATATGAAAGGACATATATTCTCCTGTAACACCGATAATCCTGTTGTACGCCCCTGCAAGCTAAACATTTTTTTAAATTCTAAATAAAAATTGGAGTATTCAATTTTTCAAATACAATATTTGGTTCTTTTCCGTTCTTTGTAGTTGGTTGTAAGGTTATTAGTATAAGGTCCGTGCATCAGTACAATCTTCCCCGTTAAACGATTGATTAATGGCTAATAAACTGTTGCAAATTCATTCCATATAAAAATAAACGATTATGTCATCAAAATGAATAAAAAATTACAACTTTTACCTACATGTGATAGGACACCCCAAATTTTAGTGTGTAGGCACACGGGCATACGCTAGAAATTTAATAATTCAATCTTACTTTTATTTATGTAGGAAAGTCGAGGACCGACAAAGAGATAATGGAGTCGTCATGATAAGAGTTTGTTAAGACATTAAAAAAAATTTATAATGACATTTTATTTGTTAGGTTAAGTTTTACAAAAATATATTTAGTTTAACAGTAGTTAATTTTTATTTTGTGTGTTAGGGGATTTATAAATTTTAAAAATTTATGTAAAACTTGAATACTATTTGCATCTCGACTTGTCCACCACATATACCAAAGTTTAGTTTCATACTCCCATTCTCGGGATCCGGATCCTCTCCGAAGATTTCTCTCCAAACATCTTCCACACCTTTTTACAAGAACTTGACACCGCATTAATGAACCAATCTAACGGTCCAGATGAAGCCAGCTTTACAACTTCCAAGTTCTGTAGTTACACGGCACCGTTTCATTCTTTGCTTGCAAACGGTAGCTTAACCCAGCCCTCTTCTCCGTTTCTGTTTCCCATCTCCTCTCCCTATACCAGTCAAGATTTCAACAGTTCCAGTTCTACCCATAGTCCCATACCAAGCTCTCTCTCTCTCTCTCTCTCTCTCTCTCTCTCAATCCCAACTCCTCCCTCCCTTGGCATATCTTCTCTTCATCGACAATACACAGAATAGTTATCTGGTCAAGAAAAATTTTTACATTCATGGATTCAAATTCCAAGTAAATTGACCAATCTCTGATGTAAACGGTTCATCAACACAAACGACGAATTCAAAACAAATCCCGCAATTTTTATCAGCGGCATGGAAAATCAAGACAAAATCCTAATCAATTTTGTTTTTTTGATCTTAAAATCCTAATCAATTCACAAACGCAAAACGAAATAAAAAGAAAAAGAAACCCTAAATCTGTAGAGATTCTGATCCGGGGAGATCAGCTTTCCACATGGAGATAAGGATGGGGGATGAATCACCGTCCTTGAGTCAAATGGAGGTTGGAGCCGGACTGCTCGAATGGAGGTTTCAGTCGTCCTTGAGCTCGAGGAAAATGAGGGCCATATGTGTTTTTTTTTTTTTTGCAAGTATAGACATCATTCAGATTAAGCATAAATTTTGAGATTCAGAGACTAAATCTAGTTCAACTGGAACAGGAGATGAGGAAATTTCAGTTTCGAAGAATTAAAGGGAACGAGATTATGGAGGTATGAGGGGTTCTTCGTCGTCGTCGTCTCCCATTGCTGATTTTCTCTCTCTCTCTCTCTCGAGTCGACGTTGTAATTGATCGGAAGGGAAAAGTACAAGGCGAAACGTTACTCCGTTAGGCTGCCGTTTGCAGCAAAGAATGAAACGGTGCCGTGTAACTACAGAACTTGGAAGTTGTAAAGCTGGCTTCATCTGGACCGTTAGATTGGTTCATTAATGCGGTGTCAAGTTCTTGCAAAAAGGTTTGGAAGATGTTTGGAGAGAAATCTTCGGAGAGGATCCCGATCCCCCATTCTCATTGCGTGCTCGCCGGCATACAAATACAGTAGTACGATATTGTAAAATAAAAATCTCTTTTTAAGTCTTCTTTCACAGGCTAGGGTACGATAAACTCTTTCACCAGTTCAACCCGTAAACCCGGATCCGGTGATTCTTCTGCTCCTATCCGATCAGACGCCGGCGGCGATCGTTCCGATAAGTCCAGGTATCTCTCCCTCTCCTACTCTCTCTCTCTCTCCCGCAGTCTATGTGCGTGGTAAGGATAGCTTATAGTTTGTTGACGGGAGAGTAGGTTTCTGTAGTCAAAATGGGATGAACTTCGGCAAAAGCTTTTTCCTTTCTTTAATATGGCCTCTTTGTAAATGGTTTAATGGATTTCCTTGCCTCTTTTATATCATATTCAAATTTGTCTTAGCCTTATTGTGACCTAGTTTGAAAGTTTATTTTCCTGAATTTTCATGACCGTTGTAAAACTAATTAATTATTTTTTTACATATTCATAATGTGAAGAAACAAGCACTGATGTTTCATATCATCGTGATTTCCTTACCTATTTCATAGCATCTTTAAAAATGTCCTTGGAAATTTTTTTGCTCTTCTAATATTTTAGTTTGGTATTAGTTCATTATAACGGTTGTGTGTCTTGTTATGTGTATGCTCATGTGTCGGAGGATTATGTTGGTTGAGTACATACAGGAAGGCATTACTGATGGACAACGGAGAGTTGAATTCTGTACTTTCAGTTGAAGAAAATGGAACTTCAAAAATTGTGGAGAAAGTAAATAGTCTGGCTTTAGATGAGCCATCAGGTACTATTCGTAAACTAGCTGTTGTTTATATTTCATTTTAGTCGCAAAATTGATGCGAGATTTTAATCGAATCATTTGAGGCGATAGAATGGATAAAGAACGTATCGAACTCCTTTTGGATATTCTTTTTCATTCTAAGGTTCTAATCTCATTCGGTCGAGCATAATGATGTTTTATTTCTGCCTGCTCATACTCTCTTTTTTGAGTATTCCTCTAAAAGTTTCCAGGATAGTGTGAGCATATTAGCATCATTAGTTCTGGATACTTTGTTGTGTTATCAGTATTATTTTGGGGAAATTTGTTTCATTGTCATCAATATTTGATGTTAGAAGCAAGACTGGTTTCCACTCTTTAGTGCTTAAGATATTTTTTCCTGGAACTCCTACATAGCACACCCAAAAAGATCAGGCTCCATAAAAACTATGGTGTGCAAGGACGTGAAGTAGGTTGGAAGGCTCAATAAGGTGCTCCTAATGATGAGGGTTGATCTCCCTAAAACCATTTCATTTGATTCTGATTGACGAATTAGGATTGCCTCCCCATATCTATAATTGCCTCAAAAGATCCAATACATATGCATTATGGGATATTTTGAGTATAACTCCCGTCGATCTTATGCAAATAAAATATTTTTGCATAGAATAGATAGGTGTTGGCTCTAGATTGTATGTATCCACTTGCGATTGCAAGATTTGTATCTAGGGGTTTCCTGAACCACATGTATTTACATTAACAACAAAGAATTGTATTCCATCAGTGTATGTTTTCACTTGCTAGGTTTGACGAAGTGACAGAATTATGTGTATAAGCATAAATGTGTATATGTAGATGGCCGAACTGGAGAAAGTATTGGGCTTAGAGAATAGGTAGCCCACAAAACAGATCGCGTTGGGCTGAACCGGGTCACGATTGGGTCATTATGGGTGTAAAAGGCATGGAGTTCGTGAGGCCAAATCCATGGAATGGCGGGTGTTTACTGGACCGGACCGGGTGAAGCCCGACACATAGTATGACAGCCAATGTGGCTCCACGTGCTGAGTGGCATGTTTCACTGACATGGATTCCGTCTGCATGGCACTAGGTTTGTCTGCATGATGTCATTCCCAAAGGCGGTTAAGGGTGGCATCATGAGCATGTGCCTAGTATAAGACCCAAGTACAGTTCCTTCATATAAGGTGCAAAACAAACCTTAGAGAGGTACGCCGTTAGTATCTTGCTAGAGCTTTGGACTTTTCCTCCCTTGAGTTGAGACTTACTTAGGTATTGGAGTGCCTTCTGACTTTGTACGGCCGGTTAGGTACTAATTGGTATTTGGTGGTGCATCTGACTATGCACCCCCACTCAATAATTGTCATTTGATTTTACGCGCACGGCCAAAAAATTGTTTGCACCTTTGAATTTTAGGGTTTTTTCAGCATATAAATAGGAATTTTAAGTGTATTTATGCACCCAAGGGACTTATAGGGGCCAATCCCATAGAATGTTTTCAAATTAACTTGAAAGTTTAGTTCAATCAGTATGAATATTTGGAGTTGTGCAAGGGTCGGGCACCCCCTTGCATCCTCCCCTGTATGTATCAAGTTTGGGTGGCTTGGAAGGGTTATGTGGTGGTTCTCTATCTCTCCTCGCACTAGGCCATACCTAGAGGTAACAGACAGAAGACGAGAGACAAACAGGACTTGGGACTTCGACGGCAAGACCAAGTAAGATTTGGCTTTGATACGATGAGGAACATTAAGGAAGTAAAGATGTATCAAATCTAATACGGAGGGGAGACACTAGATTTACATGGTCTAACGTGGTTCGAACATAGTAGCCTACATACAGAAGGAAATTAAGAATACAATAACTTTCACCATTAGAATAGCTACATGAATATGATTAGACTTGCTAGAGATAGAGAAAGATTGAGTGGATATCTATCGCTTAAATTGTTTCAATCTACTAATCTCAAACAATAAGGTCATATTTTGTCACCCCGATTACTTGCCTCTATCACCCCTTCAAGATGAGCGTGGACCTTAGTAGCAGGATTCGTGTGAACTGGCCTCGCTCCCAACACAGGAGCGTGAATTTGCGCTCCAAAGTCAGATTCGTGACTGGAGCGCGATCCCGTCGACAAAGGAGCGCTATCCCTACTAACCTTGGAGCTTCTGGTTCTCTGGTTTCAAAAAAAAAGGAGGAAGACGAAGAGAGAGAAGACGAAGAAGAAGAAGAAGAAAAAGAAGAAGAAGGAGAAGGAGAAGACAAGGAGGAGGAGGAAGACGGAGAGAAGAAGAAGAAGAAGAAGGAGAAGGAGAAGACGAGGAGGAGGAGGAAGACGGAGAGAGAGAGAGAGAGAGAGAGAGAGAGAGAGAGAGAGAGAGAGAGAGAGAGCTGACCGTCGAAGTCAAAGAAGAAAGAATTGCAGCAGTTGCTGGCCTGGCTTGCTGGCTGCTGCTCAGATCTGTTTTATCTGCTGAGTTAGGGTTTTACTCATGCTTTTTTGCTTTGGGCTATTTGTGGGCTTGGGCCAATATTTTGCTCAGATCTGTTTTATCTGCTGAGTTAGGGTTTTACTCATGCTTTTTTGCTTTGGGCTATTTGTGGGCTTGGGCCAATATTTTTATTATATAGCCCACTTGTTCAAAGTTTGTACATTTTTCAACTAATGGGTTATAAAGACATTTCTTTAACTAATCGGCCATAAAAACACATGCTTACTCCCTATTATTTTTAATATTTGGGCTTGAAGTAAATAAATTTTAAATAAGTGGTGATATTTAAAAGGCAATTGCATTTATTTCAATAAATAATAAATATGTATATTATTTTATAGATACGCTCCTAAGACGCTCCTAACCTTAGGAGCTTCCACATACCCCGCTCCCGCTCCCCGCTCCCGCTCCTCTCCCGCTCCCGCTCCCGCTTTGTGCAACTAAGGCATGGACCAAAAGGAAATGCTCGCCGTGACAGTTTTTTTTCGGAAAATTCTCCTTATTCATTTTAGCATGAAGAATCCAGAATGAGAATCATCTTTGTGAATCTTGCAAATCAATATGGAAAGTAACATAAAATATCCTTTCAACAGGGTGTACCTTTCAAACTATAGAGAAACAAGTGTTGCTGAGTGCATTGTAACGAAGAAGTTTACAAGAGCAGAAAATTTGATCCATAGTATGACATCACAAAGCTGGCAAAATTCCACATTTTGCTTTGAAGCACAAACAAACTTATGCAAGACAACAAAAAATCTGAAGGGAAATCAACAACGGGTTTGAATTTCATTTTGGATAGAATTGATTTGTATGCAAGGATAAAACAGGTAGAAGATTGTGTGAGAATAATTAGGACTAGGTCTAATTGACCCGCTCGGAATCTAGTAATGCGCATAAGAAATATACAAATGGAAGCCGGGGACAATTTATGATCTGACATGAATCAATGCTGTGGTGGGGGATGTTAGGTTCAAGTTCATCCATTTGCATTTGGTTTTTTAACTTCTGCTTCTCTTGGTAACGATCCGAATTCGCACACCAATTTCTCCATGGTATTCCTTCAGCCTTACAACGGGGTTTCAAAAGTAGCGCAGATGTAACATGTAGCTAGTGTAAATTTTCCTTATATACCACTTAGTCCACACATTCTACAGACTTGGGACTTTAGGGATGTCACAATCTCCCCACCTTTGTCAGCGACTCCTTGATGCGCCAAATGGCCCAGCCACCTTTCTTTGGTTGGCTGGCACCACGGATCCCACCCATGTTGGACTGGGATTGTGCTACGATACCATCTGCAACGAGTCATATCCTCCACCAACTTGTCCACAGTAATCCTTTACAATTTGGCTTCAAAAGCTATAGCTCAGATGTACTATTTAGCTAGTTTACATTTATCTTATATACCGCTTCCCTGTTCACACAAACCACTGATGTGGGACTTGAGGGTTGTCACATCTTTGCATATTACTGTTATCTCAACGTGCAAGACAAGGTTTCAGTGAGAGAGTATGTGAATAGCTTGATATAGAATAGTGGACCCATATATTCTAATATCTTAAAGCATCTTCAAATGGAGTTGTTAATAAGCTCCCAGCGTCGTATTGCATAACTAGCCAGTTGAGCTAGCTAACTTGAACATTTTAAAGCTCAATGGGACGAGCTAAAGTTATTGCTAAAATAGAGTGGCTAATTCATCCCTTTTAGTAACTAAGTGGGTCGCAATAAGGCGGTTTTAAAAATTGGCTGCTACTTATCGTATCGGCCTGGCTGTTACGTAACAGTTTTTTAGCCTTCTGATACAGTTACATAGCAATATACCGATGAGGTAGAAAATTGCATGCTTATTGGCCGGTTCCCATTACGTATCAGTCCATTTCATACCTTTACACCACGAGCGTTAGGATTATAATTTACATGTCCCGACATTGCTATTTAAAACCTTGGCCCCACGCATCCTTTTTGTTTCATTTACGCTGCTACATTGGAGGTTTCATGATGTTGTGAAAGTGGCTAAGACTTAAGAAATGGAGTTGGGGACCATTTTTCTCAGGTGTGTACACTTGAATTTATCAAAATCTCAGTTTGACTTATGGAATGAGTGGGTGGTCAATAATGCAACATAATTTCAGAGCAGACAATATATCGTGTTCAACTAAAATACTTGTACATTTTTGGCTCACTTCTCGAGAGTGTTCACAAGAGATGGCAGGTTTGAGAATAGAAATCATAAAGCGAAGAGTTCTAGTCTAAGAGTTCAAGCTGTTGGGACAATAGGTGATCTAACACTTTATTTGAGCTAGCTGTTTTGTATAAGCTTTCGGTTCATGATAATTGGTTCCCTCAGGAGTCATGATTTGTGTCATTAGTGCACTGTGTTCCATTGTGAATCTGTGATACGTATGTTATGGAACTCTTTACCTCGCCATATCCGTTAGGTAGACTCACATGCGGGTGAGTGTCAAAAGCTGGTCCACATTTGTAATCTAATGTCTCCCAAACTATGGTAGGATGCTTGTCCTGGTGGGTCTCTCTACTCATGCCAGATGGTTTTGAGTTCAGATTTGGAGTTTTCAAAGGTTTCAAAGGTTGAAGAGCATCAGTTGGAACCACGGTAATGAGATTTTATGGGAGGAGTGAGATTTTATTGTGAGAACCATGAAATATAGTTGCAAGTGTGAGAGAAGAATTGGTTTGGCAGAGAAAGACTGAAAGATTTAAAGAATAGAGACTGAAAGATTTAAAGAATAGAGAGTGCTTGTGGAGCAGAGAGAAGAAAAGAGAAATGATTGAAGTTTTGATAGCATAGCCATAAATGACATGAGAACATAGGAAACAAGTTTAAACGTGATTCATTTAATAATACTCTAATCAGGAAAGTGTTAAAAAATTTGCACGAGCATGGGTTATGTTCAACAACACTCTACGAATATCTGTATTCTTGCTTTTTCACAAAACAATAAAAAGGTTAAGAGGGTTCTGAATTTCATTGGATGCGACAGTTTTCTAATTGAACCATGATGCGTAAGTTTCATCAATTCTCTCCCACATATTTGCGTACAGAGTCGTATCCATTTGGCATGAATCATGATTGTGAACTAAACCTTGTATTGTACAATTTGGACATACTATGGGTACAGAGGAAATACATGGGTTTTCTGCCGCTTGGGGGGGTCGGCGCTGCCTCTCTCCTCCTCCCCTCGGGCATTCCTCCACCTTATTCAAAAACGATAGGCGATTAACGTGAGGTAGGTGGAGGCAGCGCTTGATGCGGTTACCGGTGATATGGGTTTCGACATCCAGGCTTCCCGGATCGTTTTGGGGGTCGAATCGTTGGCTTCATGGTGATCAATGACGGGGTGCTCGGACGGCGACGAGATCTGCTTCAGTAAGTTTCATCGGTTTCTCTGTCTTCTCCCTCCCCCTCTTTTTTCCGACCCCCTCTTGCATGTTTGGCTGCACTTTTCATCTCTTGCCGTCTTCTCGTTTGCTCCTCGTCTTGGCTGTGTTTTTTTTCCAATGGATCTGCCGGCCTGGTAGTTCCTGGGCTTCCTGTGCTTTTGCCTAACGGCGAGGCAGATCCGACTGGTTTGGGAGCTTGGCTGGCGGCCTCCTGCCGGTATATACTGTGGGGGGTTCCGGTCTTTGCCTAACGACTTTGGTTGAGTGCTTGCGTGTGAGATTTGGGCTTCCCTCCGTTGATTTGTGTTCCAGTGGTGGTGGCGTTTTGGTGCTCAGCGGATGTTTGGATCGGCTCGGCGGTGGGGTGGTGGTCAGACTGATGTGGTGGCGGCAGGTGGAAGGCAAGGGCTTGAAATGTTCAGTAGTTTGGGTTAGGGTTTTGGGTATGCTTTGGGCTGGGCTATATTGTAATACTGGGCTTTTTGACCTTTTTTTTAGGGCTTTGTTACCTTTTGCTGGTTTTTTGGGCTTCATTTTGTATTTGGGCTTTTATTTCGGGTGTATGGGCTTTGTTTGTTTTTGGATGTATTCCAACTTTTGTTTGGACTCCCTTCCCCCATTCTCTTAATAAAATGTTACTCTTGCCTATCAAGGGAAAAAAAAAAAAAAAACAATGGTTGCATTGCTCGCCTTTTTCGTCTTGCCTCCTGGGAAGGGGGAATAGGGTTGGGGAGGGGAAAACACTGAATTTTAATCATCCTAGGCCTCGGTATGTTTTGTTCCAGAAGTGAGAATAAATTACAGACTCACAGTTGTGGAGGCAATGGAAATCTACAATTATTAGCAAGAGAAGGAACTCAAAAGGTTGAACGTATGAGTCAGAGGCCAAAACTTGAAACTTGTCTGGCACATGCTTAAGTTATGCTCGTGAGTGACTGTAATGGATTCTTGTGGTGGACCCTCAGGCTTCGAGTGTTTAGAAGTAAAGAACAATTGATTTTCTACCAGACTTTAAAGCTCGTGTCTTCTGCCAGGTTATAATTCTTGAATTAAGTTGTAGTCTTGTAGACAAAGTGTGTGGCTTTTGCAATAGGAGTCCTATTTTTTATTATGGTTTTTCTTCGATTCATGTTTGTACATTTCTAATAAACTTGATCGAATAAAGTAATTTACTGCTTTTTAGAGCAGCGAAGAAAGTGATGCTTCAAACTGTTGTACACGGGTGCATCGACATTCCTTATGTTACTGCAGAGCAGTCAATGCTGTTTTCTCTGTAGGGACATGCGAATAATTTCCCGTTCTGATATATGGACCTCTGCACTTACAAACAGATATGACTGAAGTTGCGAAGAAGAAGAAGAAGAAAAGCAAGAGCAAGTAGGGTCTATTCAATTTCAGTGTTCACAACTTGCTTAGCATCTTTAGGGCAACATTTCTGGAAGATAAATGTTGATTGACTCTTCTAGCTTTACCATGCACAGGAAGAAGAAAGAACTGCCAGAGCAAACTGATCCACCGTCCCTTCCAATTGTTGAACTTTTCCCCTCTGGGGAGTTCCCTGAGGGTGAAATTCAACAATATAAAGATGAGTGAGTATATGCTAATTTTGGCTCACTTTACCCATGAACTTTGTCTTGAGCATTTTCAAGTTCTTGTTTTGCAATTCTATTGAACTAGGTTCTTTGCTTTTCATTGGTGCATGGATATTGTTGACTGATACATGTTGGTCATACTTTTGATCATCAAATTGTTTGTATGTCCTTTTTCTTTGTCCATGTTCTTTGCTTTTTATTGGTGCATGGATATCGCTGACTGATGCAGGTTGCCATACTTCTAATCATTACAATTTTTGGATGTCCTTTTTCTTTGAGCATGAACTTCCTTACAACTCCTGGTTTCTCTACATGTAGAGAATCATCTTTGATTGTAACTGCCCATCTTACCCAATCGGTTTTTGTGCTGCTATGCTTTTGATAATTTAGGCCATCATATTCTACTTTGTATTCCAATAGTGAAATCAATGGCATAGAATCAAGGGCAAGTCTCATACTTAAAGCATGTGCGTCATTGTTGGTGTTGCTATCTTTTTGACATAGCTCCAGCCAAACTAAGCAAGCCTTTTCATTGACATCTACTTCATTAGTACCCGAACAGACCTTTAGTCAATGACCATGAGTGAAAGTAATACACGAAAACTGTTGTAAGTAGTGCAGATGGCTGCGTTACAGCTGAGGTTTAGGAAAGCTAATAGGTAAACAGTCTTCCCCTTTTTCCATGGGGAAGTTGATTTCTATGAATACTACTTAAAAAACAAATAGATAAAGAATATTAAAGAATGTTTCCTTTGAAATAATGTCTTTTTTGTAGTATTATTCTAAAATTGATAAAAAGTCGCTGTACATTTTCAAATCAAAAATGGATTCAAATTCAAATAAAAATATAGTGAAGGAGCAATGCCTCATGGATGGAATCTTTTTTTCCTTGCAGCTGTGCCACGATGCTCGTAGCAGAGAGCACATATCATCGCTCTAGATAATCAATTTTTTTTCTTAAACAGCTCTGGATAATGACTTTCAAGTCAAAATAATTCATTTCAACAATCAATTTGTTGCCTGGCTTGCATATTGGCTCTTCCCTCTTTATTAGTTCATGGCTTCCATGAGGCACATGAATTTTTAGAGTAGGGATCATCCAATGATGACAGTGTTCTTGTAAGTGTCTGAGCTTGTTTCAATCAGTTGAGGGAGTCTTACATAGTCCATTATGCATGCTCCCTTACCTTAAAAAATAAGGCAAATGTGTTGCTTTCTAAGCTGTTCCTTCTTTGAAATTGGGATATCATTTGGCTAGCATCAGATTTAGCACAGTTGGTTTATAGGTTTTGTATTTACCCATTCTTCAGTATTTCTGATTTTTCTATCAACATGTATGTAAGGTATTGCCCTACAATGCATTACCCGAGGTTTATAATAGGCTTAGTAGCTGTACCATTCCTTACAAAAGAGGCCTATACAACTCAATGGAAGAAAAACAACTATGGCAAATGGGAAAGCACAAACTTTTTTGCCCTTACACCTGCTTTTCTGAACCTTGAGAATTCCTGTTTTGCTTCTTTTCGTTAGAGACTCAAAGTCCTCGTCGTTGCTCTTTAAGTCCTCATGATTGTCAACTTCTCTGCTATGTGCTGATTTGGTGTCGAAGACTTGGTCATTGTTGATTGAGAATCCTTGCTTTCCTTTTTTGGGTGGTCAACAATTTCATATGGCATCAGACCCATAGTTGTCAGAATCGTACGATTCACGATTCATATCGTACTATTCGATACGATTCGGTGGGTAATCGATACGAATAGGTTGCCAAATCGGAAATAGCTGAGAATCGTTAGTGAATCGGTGATTTACGATTCATATTGTACGATTCGATATGATTCAGTGGGTAATCGATACGAGTAGGCTGCCGAATCGGAAATAGTTGAGAATCATAAGTGAATAAGTGAATCGTTCGATTCACTTAAAATTTCCGAAATTCATTTTTTACTCTTGTTTTGCTTCTTTTGTTGTTTGAAAAGGGTTCAAATATTTTTTTAAGGTCCAATATTGTTATATGTCATCTTTTGTCTATGTTATATGGATCGATAATAAGAAAAAGAGATTTATTACGAGAGTGAATCGAAAACGAGGAAGATAAATGAAATATAACAACCCTATAGACCTTCTAAGGGTTTGTTTTGTACTTATAACTCTTTCGTACAAAAAGAACCATAAGTAGGCTTTACGAATCATCATCTCTTGGAAGATGCAATAAAAGCAACTTACCTAATATTCCACGTTATTATCAAATCATCATTTAGAAGAAAATATTTATTGATTTAGGCCTAAATCTTTCATTTGTAGTATATATTGTTGTTACCCTAATCAATAAATATAGGTTTCTATGCATTATAGAAGTCACGACCGAATCAGAGCGATTCACGATTCGATTCACGATTTGATAACTATGATCAGACCTTTGGTTCTAAGAGGTCTTGGTTTGAATTCTTTTTTCTATGTGCACCATGACTGCCATCTACTCCTGTATGTATGGTGTTGGATCTCTGCATGCAAATCTGGGTCACTGGTGCAGGAGGTCGTTGGATATATCGGTGTCTGTGGTTGAGCACATTGATCACTGACCAGTAATTCCTTTTTCCTTATTTGTGTCGAATTCGCTTTGTATATTGTTATCCGGATGAAATGCACTCATTTTTTGCCTCTCTCTAAGTCAAGGGCCACACACTTTGGGGAGTGATTTAGGAGGTTGCCCATGATCAGTCAAGTCACTCCTCTGAAACTAGTAGATGAGCTTGGGTGGACTATCCACTCTATGCCAATTGGTTTTGAGTTGGATGTTTTGACTCTCTATCTTCAACCAAGTGCTCCTTTCTAAAATTAGGGTGAACAAAAGCAAAAGGTGTAGGTAGGCCACTCAAGCACGCTTAAAGCTGCAAGTACGCTCAAACCCCGAGAGCAGTGGCTCAAGGGGGTAGATTGCCTCTTGAGAGACAGATTTCTTTGGTCTACCAAAGGAGCATACATTTTTGGTTGAAACTCTGATTGGGGAGATATTTGTCATAGTATTGAAGCTCTTGGAGTCCAGTTTCTAATGGGGTGGCCTCATAAAATTCCTTGTATAGTATTGTTTATGGCTGAAACCGCAATGGCCATTCTAGACAACCAAAATGTCATCTTAGGACTGCATATTAGAGTCTTCTAAAGTGTCAACCACACAACTTTCTACGTACATGTCAAAGAGGTCATCAATCTTTTGAGATATAGATTTGGCCCAATATAATAGAGTTAGGCAAGCATAAGAGTCACACAATGATATTCATTCTAATTTTTCTACTCACCTAACTTTTTCGGCTCACAAACAAAGTTTCCAGGACAAGCAACTGTCCAAGGTCTTCATTGCCTTTAATTTCTCTCGAATTCCCACATTGTCTAGGAAGGGACTTCTCTTGCCTGCCTCTCTCTCAGTGTCAATCCATGCTTAAAGAGTCTATAATGAGTAGCATTTGCTAGCCATCTCCATACCCTACTTTTCAAAATAGATTTTTCGAGTCTGGGGTCCATCTAGATTGTTCATTGTTTTCCATGTGCTATCTATCGTGTAACTTGTGATGTAAACTATTGCTCATGTATATGCCTGACTATATAGATGAAAGTTTATTCCATGTTTCCCCCACGTGTTTGTGCCCCACTTTAGATAAATAATGTATCCGCATGTCCATGTAGTGTTGTATCTGTGTTTTTTTTTTTGGGGTGGGGGGAGGGGGGTTGGTTCAACAGTTATCAAGGGAAGAAAAAGAATTGTGTAAAGCATTTACAAATTCTTCAATTAATGCAAAACAGATCAATGGAATGAGGAAAAGTGCACATCTATCGTACTAAGAAGAGAAAACGAAGATCTTTACATCTTTTGTATGTGACGCTTTTCTCTCTTGAAGGAAAATTGTAACATCAAAGTTCGGGACTAAAATTGTTTTCTCGTGGCGTCTTTTAACCTTTGTGCATGACCTTCTTATATTGTTTTCCAGGATTGTCTTAAACTGGTATAATATTGTTGTCTCTTGCTAGCTTTTTCCACTTGTTTTCTCACAGCTTCCTGATTGACATTTTTTATTTTGTTTGTTTTTCTATACTCATGCGTCTTGTCATTATCCTCCTGCTGCTCATGTTTTGGGCTGCATGATAAACTAAATCTACCTGTTTCTTTCCTGAGTTGCACTAATGAATGGTATCATACTTTTGTGCTGGTAATGAATTTGGAATGTTGACTTCTGTTTTAGTAACCTGTGGAGGACGACATCGGAGGAAAAGAGAGGGTTGGAGAGGCTAGAGAAACCCGTATATAACTCAGTTCGTCGAGCAGCAGAAGTTCATCGCCAGGTTTCTAATACTTCCTATTTTTTCACAAGCAAAAAAGGCTAGTAATAGGAAAAGAAGATAATCTCCTTTCTTTTAGTGGCTGTCAAAATCCTTCATTGTGAGTTTTGGCTTCTGGTTTATCACATTTACTTAAAAATATTTGTGTTCACGCTTTTAGGTTCGAAAATACATCAAAGGTATTTTGAAACCTGGGATGTTAATGATTGACTTGTGTGAAACATTGGAGAATACCGTCCGTAAGTTGGTATCAGAGAATGGTCTTGAAGCGGGTGTTGCATTTCCTACGGGGTGCTCTTTGAATTCGTAAAATTTCGTCAGCTGAAAATCCATTTGTGTTCCTTTTTGCTTGTTGTTTTGTCATCATCCTTGTATATAAAGTTCTTTTTGCCCAGGGTTGCAGCTCACTGGACTCCAAATTCTGGAGATAAGACTGTGCTTCAGTATGATGATGTGATGAAATTGGATTTTGGAACTCATGTTGATGGTAGTCACTTTTTCATATATCTTACTTTACTGCATATACCATTGGTAGAACATTAAATCACGATACAGTGCCACTTTTTTGCTGAATGGCCTCTTTTACTTGCAGGACACATAGTTGACTGTGCTTATACAGTGGCATTCAATCCTATGTTTGATCCTTTGCTTGAAGCCTCACGAGAAGCTACAAACACCGGGATCAAGGTGGTTGAGCTGATCTATAACAGATATAAGCTATTTATTTTTCATACTGTAGTCAGACTGGTGAATATTTTACATAAAGAAATGTCTGACATTTTCCTCGAGGCGTGTAGATTGGAGGGGGATTAGTTATCGTGGTATTGTTCGAGAATTCACAAGTAAGGTGTGAATATTTTACATAAAGAAATGGCTGACATTTTCCTTGAGGCGTGTAGATTGGAGGGGGCTTAGTTATTGTGGTATTGTTCGAGAATTCACAAGTAAGGTTAGAATTAGGGTTGCTGATGCAGTTGATATCTGCCATGGCATTAATTGAATTGGATTAGTTGTTGATCCTAGATTAATTTTTTTTCTTTTATTAAAAATATAGTTTCCAAAAGATAAACATTCTACACCAAAAACCTTTTTTTTAAAGAGTAAATAGGTGGTGCAAATTCTTCGTGGCGGATGTAGTTTGCCAATTATACATAGGGAAGGCATATGATGAGGTGAACTAGTAATTTTGCCTGAATGTGATAGAAAGTGTTGGGCTCGGGGTGCCCCCATGAATTTGGTTTCACAATGCCACTCCTTGCGACCGCTCTAAAAACAGACTCGCGGGTGCGATGTCGAATGCCATAAAAGACTTAATTGAAACTCTTCTTACCACCGATTGGTTTTAAGAGAGAGGGTAGAAAGCTGTCCGACAAGTAGTATCAGAGCCAGAAAGTCATGGGTTCGAGTCGCGGGAGCCTCATCATGAGGGAGGGTTTGTTGGGCCCGGAGTGCCCCCATGGATTTGGTTACACAATGCCACTCCCTGTGACAGCTCTAAACAGACTTAATTGAAACACTTCCTACCACCAATTGGTTTTAGGAGAGAGGGTGGAAAAACGGTCTGACAGAAAGGATGGTTTTTTTTGGCCAAGACATCTAGGGAGGCTGGTACATCTAGACCCAGTATATCCTTACTCTTTATTTTAGTGATGGAGGTACTGAGCCGGATGATTCACAAAGCAGTGGAAAGAATCTGAGCTGGTCAACTTGATGTGTCAGTGGGGGTGTCTCACTTGTTTGTGCTGATGACAATATAACTTTTTATTGGGCAGAGGAGGTCGCTCAAATGGATTGTCTTATATGTGTTCTTTTTTTTGCATTAAGGCAGTTTTGTGCCTTATATCTATTTGTGTCGAATCTGCCCATTGAGGTCGTGTCCAACATTGACTCCTCAACTTTGGTGTTGTGTTGCTTTGTGACTACGTTGTGGAAAAGATTCCAGAAAAAAGGTTGGCAAGGTGGAGGAGGCTATAGTTAACCTTCGGAAGAGCATTGCTCCCAGCGTTGAAACTGTGGGATATATTTAGTCGATATATAGATTGGCTCAAATTCAATGTATCCATGATTAATGACTCTGAACCTCAAGTTGATGCGAACCTGAATGATAGAACTTGCCTATATAAACCTTATGTTGTAAGCTTGTAAATTGTAGCAAGAAAAATGTGAGGGAGAGAGATATTGGGTGGGTTTCCTGTTTTGAGCTCAAGTGAGTGAAAGCCTTTGTAAATTCTTCCTAATATTGAAATTTGCTACTCATGGTGTAGGCGATTTACCGAACGACGTTAAAATTGTTGTCTCTGACTCTCTGTTGTTTGGGTGTGTGCGTGTGTATGCTTTTGGGTGTCCTTGGACATAACACTACGCTTACACACATTTATTATGGCTTTATTTTTCGTCTCGTGCCGGCGGCTATAACGTTGGAGGAGGAGCGGTGAGACCTTTATCTGATGATGTTATTAGGGATTGATTGTTTGGAGCTTAGGTTAAGTATATAATTCTTCCCACATACCCCACTGGATCTGTTCCCCATAATTTAATAACTTGTAGTGACTCATGCATGCTGGGGTTAGGGGCTGCGAAAGGTCATGCATAAACGGATTAGATGCCAGATCGAGATAACCTGGGGAGGTAACAAAAAACTTAAGATACATGATCGATCATATACTTGACAATGCAAGTGCAAGTCGAGTGAGGTAGAGCATCATTATGCAAGCTTATCCTTGACTTTTTTTTAGAGCATACTGCCTACTCTTTCGATGGCCCTTCATGTGTCCCTTTTTGTGTGTGTTTGTATCCTCATAACTAGTTTGGTGGTGGGATAAGTTAGCCGGCAATGTGTGGTACCTAGGGAGAGGCTGAGAGTTGTTTTGCCTTCTCTTTTTCAGATAACAATTGATTGTTGTACCCCCATAGCTGACTGTATTCAGAGGGATGGTGATAGAGTGTTGTGGGATATTTTGCTTCGTGTTGAGGTGCATGATTGGGCGGTGGACAAGTTGAGGGCTCTTATGGAAAGACTCTACATTGTGTTGATCATTAGGTTTGGCCTTTGGGCAAGACACGATCAAATGGAACCTTTAGGAACTCGGCTTTACCCTTATTTTCTTGGGCTGATTTGATTAGGAAAGGATTCCTCTAGCACCCTCTCTCCCAATATCTATGGATGGAAAGACACCAAGCCCATCAATCCTGCTGCCTAAAGGCATATATGCATGAAAAAAAGAAGGCATAAATGGTCTCTCCAAGTTAAAATGTTAATTGGCCTTTACTTGCTTTGCTGGATGTGTGATGCTGAGCCAGATTGGCATGATTTTATTTAATTTGGATCATAAAGTTTAATGAAATTTGGTATTGCATGTGTAAGCGGGGTGGGGAAGCGGTGGATCATCTTATGCATTTTACAGTGCTTGCGATCTTTGGATGACGGTTCTCTTTGGGTTCTGTGAGTGTTGGGTTTTCCCAATGAGTGTGACAGAGTTACTTCATACCTGGTGTAGAGCTAGGATGGGGAAGAGGTAGAGGAAAATTTGGAGTTTGATACCTCTTTGTTGTGGACCAATTGGCGCGATGGAAGGGATCTGGAAGGCAATTTGAAGGCATTGGGGATCTATGGTAGGCTTAGAAGTACACTTACTGTGTTGTTTTTGAGTACGTCAAACTTTTAAAGGCACGGTGGTGCCTTTAGGGCTTTTGGTAGGTAGCCTGTTTGTATTCGAGTGGCACCCCCTTAATGGCCTTGTAACATTGTATATCTACTTCTGAACAAAAATTACGATTTGTTGCACATAAAATTATATATTTACAGAACATTTACCACTGGTTTAAATACTTATGCAGGAGTCGGGGATTGATGTGCGTCTTTGTGATGTTGGTGCTGCAATTCAAGAGGTCATGGAGTCTTACGAGGTTGAAATAAATGGAAAGGTGTTCCAAGGTATTGCGACTTTCTTAAGTTTTAGAAGATATGTTTTTGGGCGATCCTTTTTATCTTGAATGTAAAAAATTATCATCTTGTGTCCTTAAAGTGCCAATATAGATGAAGAAGGGCCTTGCCTTCTTCATCTCAGTTGGAACTTTACTGATTGGCCTTGTGTCCTTAAAGGAAGGGATGTTAGCAGCCAGACTAAAAGCTTTCTTTCTTCTTTTTTTTGGTACAAAGACCAACTTTTTTTTTTGGGTATGTCGGAAATTGAAAGGTGGGCCTAGCGCAACGGTAAAGTTGCTCTATTGTGACCTGGAGGTCACGGGTTTGAGTCGCGGAAACAGCCTCTCTGCTTGCAGGGGTAAGGCTATGTGGGCGCCCTGTCCTGGATTGATTTTTTGAGAGTCGCCACTCAGATTTTTGAGATGGTTGATCCGAGAAACCGAAGATTTGTTTAGAAAAAGGCTTGTAGTCTGGGGAAAACCTAAAAATCTTGGGTTCAGGAGCTAGGTTACGAGAGGGGAAAGTCTTGTTGAAAAATCACTCATCTTAGCCCGATAAAAATCGGTCTCTACTAAGCGTTTTAAATGTGGGAGTTCAAAATCATTTGAAAGTCTTTACTTTTGAAAAACAAGTACGGGAAAGGGGCAACGAGATTGAATTTAACACATGAACGTGGTCAGGGTGCATTCTGTACAATATGAAATGAATGAATACATGTGTACAAGGAATGAAATAATAGCACAACTATACAAGTCAGAAA
Organism: Rhododendron simsii; assembly: GCA_014282245.1. Classification (NCBI taxonomy): domain Eukaryota; kingdom Viridiplantae; phylum Streptophyta; class Magnoliopsida; order Ericales; family Ericaceae; genus Rhododendron; species Rhododendron simsii. The sequence goes on along the minus strand of CM024961.1, from coordinate 6,437,430 downwards.
CGGCTACTGCAATCTAACATGCCGCGCTGCATAATAATATACCATACAGTAACTGTACCGTACAGGACACTACGCTGCATATTACCAGAACAGCTTCAACTTCATACTGTAAAATGAACTGTGGGTTTGGGAAAATGGGTTTATGCTTACTTTGAGTACTAAAAACAGTTTGGATGCCCCTTTTTGATTCATTTTAACATAAAAAGGAAAGCTGAAAAAAGTCACTTTAGAATTTTAAAAATACTCTACAGAATGTAAAAATGATTTTTATCATGAGAAAATATTCTGAAATACACCCACAATGTCTCTGACTTCACAGGTACTGCGTAACCTGGAAATCAGAGACTATAAGGGACGCACGGCATAATGGGTGTGCCGTGTGGTACACTAAGGTGCCGCACGACGCACTCTTCCAGTGCAGTTTCTGGTTTTTGATACTTTTATGCTCTTGAAGCTTGTTTGGGGTTTAAGCTCAGTATGAAAAGACTAGGAAAGACCCCATTAAGCTCCCCTCAAGGCCAAGGCGTGACTTGGCCAAAGGAACTTGTTTATACCTTTCTTAAGCTTGAATGTGTTTGAAAATGGTGGAATGGGTGTATTTTTGACTGAGAGGGGTCCAAAATCAGTAGATTTTCTGAGTTTGGAAAGGATTTCAGTAGGTTTAGTTGGCTATGTTTGTGAAAAAACGAATTTTTGGAAGGAAATAGTTGAATTACAGTGTATTGTCTGAGTTGGAGAGAGGATGGAGTGTATATCAGTTTGTGTGTGGGGGAGTGAAAATGGCTGATGGAGGGCTCAATTTATAGAGCTATGGTCAAAGATCATCATGGTGGAGTGTAAAAATTGAGAAAGAACGAGTCTCATCATCGTTTTTTCCCTTGTACGTCGTCTGCCAGAGATCTTTGACCAAGCGTGGCCGACAGTGGTTCTGCCGTTGTCAGGAATCTTTTAAAGTGCCGTGTGGTACTCTAAAGTGTTGCACGACACTCTAAAGTGCCTTGAGGTGCTCTAAAGTGCCACGCGGTACTTTCTGACAGCACAACATACCGAGCTTCGCAGGGGCTTCCCGGGCACTCCCAAGCTTGGATTTGAGTATGAGTCCTCGGTTTCACTCAAAGATGTTTTATACATTAAAATGTGTGCCCATTTTACCTTCAGTGTGTTAAGGAAAAGGTCATTTTTGACAAAGTGATCGCACCTTTCTCTTTTAAAATTGAACTGGGAGCCGCCCTATATGTTTGAAAAGGGATTTTCTTGAGGTTAGTGATGGAGTAATGATCCAAGCCTTGAAGGTATGTTTTTCCTTATTTCATCATCGGGGAGCCAATCGAACCAAACTTAAAGACAATCCGAAAACCCGGATTGGGGTGTCTACAGGCTGCATACATCAACCCTTCCCCAGACCCCGCAATGGTAGGAGCCTCGTGCACTGAGTTTGCCCTTTGGTACGTCAGAAATTCAAAGCCCAAAAGCTTTCAGTAGTGCTACGTACACACTCCACACCCACCAACCACACCCCTCTCACATAGATGTGGATCCCACATAATAATTATAGAGCCCACGGCCCCACACAGGATGGGGCCCACATTTATGTGAGAGGGGTGTGGTTGGAGTTGCGGTCATTGGCTGAATCATTGACATTACTCAAAAGCTGTCTTTCATCTTCTTCCCTATTTTTTTCTGTCTTGCTGAAGTGTTATAATGCCATTCACGCTTCATTTTGATGGGCTTGGAGCAAGAAATAAAATTGGCATTGGAAATGCAACATTACTAACTGAAGTGATGTCATTTTACGAATCCCAGAAATAGAATATGTGTGCCTTGTAATGCATGTGCACCCAAGTAATTGGCAGTCAGATGGACTTGACTTCCGATGGCATGCTTACAAATTTGCCTCTCTTCCTCTCCCACAAACTCAGCTTAAATTAGACCTAATGCTTGGGCTCAGTAGATCTGTCTACTCCAGTTTGCTCCATTTTAAATATTCCCATCTATTATTTGTAAGCCAATCATGTTGTTACCACGTGAACTCTCCATTTTCTCTTTGGGCAACACTTGGCCTGGATCATATCACCTCTTCCAAGCAAATTAGTAAGTACTGTACGTGGTCATTCCATATTGAATGGATTGGTCTGACGTTATCGATTGTTATTGACTTTCTGCGAATGCATTTTTTTTTACGTCTAGAGAAAATGTAAGGAAAAAAGTAGATGTTTTGTGTGTGGACTCAACACAAATTTGCTCTAAAAATCTGATTGAAACTGAAACAAGTATTTCATATCAAAAGTATGTCCACGGCCCACCAATTGTTTTTCTTATTTTTCTTCTTTCGTTTTTTGTAATTGAAAGGGTTAACAGTTTCAAAATTCTTGAAAGCTCATACCATAACGTTCAGGTAATGATATGCCAAAAAAGTAGTGAGAACAACTGTTTATATATGACTAGGAGTATGCTCAGTTACTACCCATTAATTGGTTTCTGGGAAGGGGGGAAGGGTATAGACTTCCGCTTATAAGCAGTAAATGAACCAAGAGGTTGTCCTCATACTCAGCGCCACAGCCTAGACGTTTGTAGGCTGTTTTTTTTTTTTTTTTTTTGGCGATGGAACTATGAGTGCGTGAAACAATTATAAGTTGAATTGGCTAAGGTGGTGCAAAAGCATTGGGAAAATGTCATACTGTTTGGTAGGAACTGGGAGGGTAAGAGATAGCATGAATACACGAACATCACTCTTCAATTAGTCAGTTATGTTTCATGAGCAGATTGTAATCAATTTACAAATACATTTTAGTGATATGAAGTGGAAGTGCCAAATTGTCCTGCACCTGGTTAATATCGTAAAGTTATTACGGGTGCCGATTTTTCGGCATTGATATAGCTATTTGAGTATATTATTTAGTTGATCCACCTCCCAATCTTTCAGATTTCTCCTTAAAACTTTAGTTGCAGGGAGCTTCCAAAGTGGGTGCGCTTCCAAGTAAGGAGCGCCCTCCCGTCTCGCTCCCATTGAGACGGGAGCGCGCTCCTAAACATGGAAGAGGTAGTCAGGAGGGTATCACAGAGCCGGATGGGAGCTTCCACACTAATCTTAAGGAAGAGATTTGGACTTCTGTTTGCAAACATATCTAAGGAATAAGAAAGAGAAAAAAACGAGAGATTTAGGACTCTCATCTCGTATTTGACTTGTCTATTTGTTCAGTCCATAAAATTGATTTGAAAAAAAACTATAATGGGCTATCACTCATGTTTATATATAATCAATACTTGTATACACACTCCTTCCGGCGCTCCAAAGTTAGGATTTTCTACATACCCCCGCTCCCACTCGCTCCCGCATCGTGCAACGAAGCTCAAAACCAATCACAAAACAACACTACGTGATCCCCAAATAGGATTCACTTTCAAAGTATATTTTCGAAGCAGGAAGGAACATGTTATGAAATTCCCTCGCAAAAGGCTCATCACAACACTATTAATGAGGGCAGAACCTATGCCTATCTCTTCTCCAACTTTGAAAATAACACACTTCGATAAGTCCTTCAAGAGCTAAAGCCATTTCCTGAGCCTTTGATCATGAAAAGTTGTCACATCTAAACAATATCCCATGGGGCTACAGTATTTAACTACAATAGCGCTTGAGGAACCTATCCATTTTACGGACAGTTCTCCTTGGGTACTTGCTGAAAAGTCAAAACGACCTTATTGAAGAAGCCATGGTGTGCTAAATATGATGAGGCAGATATTTGTGTACCGAAGTAGGAAACCAACAATCTAACTTTATATGTGTATAGTGTGTATGTGTGTAACCTAGCTCTTTTATGCCCTACACTTCATATAAGAACTTGCTTTGGACTTCGTCACCAAGCACCTAACTTTTTTCTCTCTAGGATCTCTCTCTGTTTCTCGGAGGTTTGGAAATCAGGCCCATTTATTGTGTTTGTGGATCAATTGATTCATGCTAAAGCGTCCAATTCAAAACCAATTAGCAATGATGAAGAGGCCCCAGGCTCATATACTAGTTTAACCAAAGTGGGACAAGTTCTAACACTCCCTCGCATGTGCGATCCCTGACCCAACATGGGGAGGTAAATAAAGTATCCATACTACAGGGATCACAACGAAACAAGGTGTGCTTAAGGCACAAAGAATGAGGCAATCAACCAAGAGAGTCTTGTCCAAAAGCATAGTTCTGATACCATGTAAAAGCATCCTACTCAAAACCAATTGGCAAATAGTGAAGAAGCTGCCCAAGCTCTTGTACTAGTTTTAAAGGACAAGCTCTAACAATGCATAATTGCAAAAGTGAGATACCATGATCCAACTGATCTTCCATTTCAACTGTAAGCAATGCCCATAAGATCAAGCACCAAACAATACAAATTACAATCTAATCCCTAGAACTCTACCAAGCTTTTAAACATTCATCGAACGCCATTTGTGATGGTCTTCAATGCTGTCCCGACTTCTGCAGTGGTAACATATAGGAAATGATTTTTCTAGTTTACCTTCTTTTGTTTCTAGATATTTAGAAAGGAAAATGGAAGAGAGTGGAAGAAGAGGACCTCAAAAATGATAATTGTTAAAGATTTTGTTTAAAGAATGCTACATCTTGCGGAGTTAGCATTATTGCCTATGCCGTTATGTTGTTCCTAACAGTGTACAATTACTCATATGTAGCCAGAAAGTCACATGTCTTGTGACTATAATTGTAGGATCATGAATTTAACTTGTTTTATTCAATTGAAACATGATACATACAATCACTTACGTCGATTTGGCTGATTTGGCAGTTAAAAGTATAAGGAATTTATACGGTCATAGCATTGGGCCCTACCAAATTCATGCTGGAAAATCTGTTCCCATAGTTAAAGGAGGAGAGCAGACAAAAATGGAAGAGGGTGAATTTTTTGCAATCGAAACTTTTGCATCAACAGGTAATGTTTCTCATTTGGTAGGGAAGACTGATATTTGACATGCAGGTGTTTTCCATGGCAGACATAAAATTATTTTTTTGTCGTCAACCTTGTGTTTACTTTGTGAAGGCAAGGGATTTGTCAGAGAAGATCTAGAATGTAGCCATTACATGAAAAATTTTGATGTTGGCCACATTCCACTGCGGCTGCCCAGAGCAAAGCAACTGTTGGCAACCATTAACAAGAACTTCTCCACATTGGCCTTTTGTAGACGTTATCTGGACCGACTTGGGGAGACTAAATATCTAATGGCACTAAAGAATTTGTGTGATGCTGGTATTGTTCAGGTCTGCCTTTACAAAAGCTTTGTTAGTTTCTAAAGGAGTTATCAATCGATTGAACTTGATTCATCTCCATCATATGTTGTGCTGTGGTATTTTTATTTGTTTTTTGTTTGTAGTCCCTGCAAGAGAGAGCCGGGGGATTTGTTTTTTGTCACTTGTTAGTAGTCCCAGCATGAGAGAGCCTGTGAGATGTATAATATATCTCATTGTTTCTAGGTTTGTTGGATTGTAACTTTTAGAATTGAGACCATATTTAGGTAGATCGATAACTAGAGAGATGGATGTCTATAAAGAGAGAGGTATAAAGAACAAAATTGCTGCCCATGAGGACCAATGTCAATTGAACCGTAGAGGTCAAGCTAATGCGGGTAGTGATGCGGACTCTTAATCTCCTAGTTGCCGGAGGAAGATTTTGGTCCAGGAAATGTTTTAGTAGTTGTTGTTATTATTATTATTATTATTATTATTATTACTATTATTATTATTATAGCCATTGTCAATATTATAATTTAGTAGGATAATATCTTGATTAGTGTTAAGATATGGTAATATAATATAACTAGTGCTTGTCCGTGCCTACGGCACTACGCACCCCGGTAGTGCCGAAGGCTCGGACATTTTTGTAATATATTTTTATTTTTTTATGCCAACGCCAGAAGCCGAGCAGTGGGTAAAAAGAACCGATGGCATTTTTGTAATATATTTGTAAGAGTGTGGGTGTTTTCTTAAGAGAGTTGGAGAGCACACATCAGCCCTTGGATCAAATGAATCTTAGCCCTTCTTTCAACTTGTGTTTGTGTGGTCCCCACACCCTTGTGTTTTATTAGGTAGATGATAAGTAGTTATGATATGGTTTGTTATGAGTATGTTATCGAGTTCTAGTAAGGATTCTATTTTCTTTTTTGTTAGGATGCTAGTTCTGAAAATAAAAGCTTATTTGATATATTGTGGGAGTTTTTAATGAGAATTGAGTTTTAGGGTTGTGACCTTGTGTTAGGGCTGTGGCCCATTTGCGCTACCGTTCTCCCCCCTTCTCATCCCTCCACGTCCTCCATCAATTTTGGTATCAGAGCTTAGGCTCCTAAACCACGTCTCCCTCTTCTTTTATCTGTATCTACCACATTCCTATTTCTCTCTTCAAATCATCTGCTCTTGAACCCTAACAGCCCGTGAATTCACCTTCCACCAACCATGGTAACCACTGCAGAATTGAACTCCAAATTTGATGGCTTTTATCAAGAGCAACATGATTTGAAACGATCACACCAAGAGTTAACAGAAACAGTCCACAATGTGCAAAATATGCAAATCTCAGCTCTGATTCACAATCTTTCTTTCCAGTTGCAATCTACTGTCCTGGTTTGATATTTATGCAGTCCATGGAATGCAACGGGTGGTTTGGAAGATTCGTAGTTTTGCGTTAATGTGTATTGTGTTGGGGGATGCATGTGCCTTGTGACTTTTCATTTAGGGAGCTTTGACCACACATTCAATGTATTCAACCATCACACCACACATTCATCCTATCTAGCCATCTAGGGAATGAGAAAAGTCTTTGGTATTAAACCCATTCATCCTACCCAGCCATCTAGGGAATAGGAACCGTCTTTAGCATTAAACAGATTAGGAGCCTATAAATTGATGTACTTCAAGAGTTTGAGATAAGAATGATTGTATGAATAAGAATTTATAAAAGCTTATAGCTTTGAAGATTGTGTGATGCAATCCTTTCTTTGGTGTGATACTAAAGAGCCCCTAGGTGTGATGCCTTGGGTTTGCTAGGTGTGATGCCTAGATCTATCCTTCTCTCACGGTTTACTGTTCACTTCCCAAACAGCCCCTTTTTTCAAGTATTTCCATCTTCCCTAGCCGCATCTAAATTCTGTCCTGTATCAATTTTGGTATCAGAGCTTACGGTTTCTCCACTATGTTCTCCCAAATTGGGAGATCCTGTGGGCCACAATATGCCTTGAGCCATCTGATTGAGAAATGATTGTAGGGTGTTCTCCAGTTGGCGGGCATCAATTGAGAATTTTTTCGAGTACCATGAGATGACGGATGATCGAAGATTAAGATTCGCAAAGATTAAACTCGTTGGCTTGGCACAGATGTGGTGTTATGGTCTTGAAGGTCATATTAGGAGATTGGAGTTGCCATGGATAAACAAATGGCTAGCAATGAAAGCTAAGCTCCAAGAGAAGTATATGCCTTTTCGTTATCCTATAACGGACTGTTTTGTAAAGGTTTGTGAGCAGCATGTTAATTCTAGACCTATCAGTAACGTGTTTGAAGAGTGTATGCAAAGACTGGACGCAATTAGTCTCTAGAATAGAGTCATGGAACGCTCACGCCTAAACATTGCTAGACGGAACTCCAGAGTTGAGGCCATTACAAAACCGCCACAACCAAAACAAGCTAGCATGGAGCATGCGGATCAAGTGACTCAAAGACCAAAAGGGGTTGTTAAAGATACAAACTCTCCAAAGCTTATGTGAAAGAAACTAATTATGTCCCAAATCCGCCCAAGGTGGAAGAAAATCAGATTTTTAAGGCTGAAAAGCTCCAATGTTTGAAGTAAAAGACTTGCAAGAGGTTGCCAATACTGTTGCTGAAGTGGCTAGAGTTGGAATCCAAGAATCTAGTGTTCCTTGTGCTCTTGAGACCAACAAACTGAAGTAACCAGCTGCTGGTTCAGAAAGTAATACACCGTCAGAGGGCAACATATTGCCTTTGAAGCTTTTCGACATAGAGCCAGATGACATTAGAATGAATGGGCCATAACTCTGCTGCCTGAGATTTGGTTGAATTCAGAGGTTTTCCTTCAATTGATTTTATCATTCCAAGAAAATTCACCGCAGGAGTCTCATTACTTTCTTTTTTTGAAGAGGATGTTAAAGCATCCAACTCAAAACCAATTGGCAAGGAAGGGAGAGGCCGCCCAGGCTCATATACTAGTTTTGGAGGAGATATTTAACCGATGTGGGACAATTTCCAACACTCCCCGTCACATGCGACCCCCCGACTCGCACGTGGAGAGGCCAACAAAGGATCTGGAACACACGGATCACAACGAAACAAAGTGCAACTATGGCACAAACAAAGGGAAAAGCCTCCGAAAACTGAGTTCTAATACCATATTAAAGCATTCAACTCAAAACCAATTGGTAAGAAGTGGAGAGGACGCCCAGGCTCATATACTAGTTTTGGAGGAGACATTTAACCGACGTGGGACAATTTCCAACTGTAGGCGATTTCAATTTCCCTTTGCAGATTGTGATATGAAGTCATCGATGCTATTGAAAAGCGTTTGGATTCTCATTCTTCAACAATTCAAAACTCGAGGTCGAGTTTTCTCCAACCAAAGGAGAATGATGCAGTCCATGTTAAATGCAACGGGTGGTTTGGAAGATTTGAAGTTTTGGTTTAATGTGTATTGTATTGGGGGATTCCAACGTAAAACTAATTGGCAATAGGTGGAGTAACCTCTAGAATATATTAACCAAGTTTAGGTGGCTTAAATGAGCGATGTGGGACAAGTTTAACATTCCCCTCACGTGCAGCCCCTGGAGGTGACAAATCAGGAGCTGAGCGATTGAATCGGGCGACAGAGATGACAGAGACTTTCCCACGAGAGGTGAGGCCAACTAAGACCTAGCTCTGATACCAAGTTACACAGTCTTGGATAGAACTCAACCTCAAACGCTAGCTATTAAAGTGAGGGTGCCCTCATGCTTATATTCTTCGTATTATTTTGGTACCCAAGCGATGCGGGGCTTCACTTCATACCCTCCCTCATGCCCAGTGCGCTTACTTGGCAGCACCTGCAGCGTGCAGGAGAGCCTCTGGCGCCCGAGTCAATCGCTCAGCTCCTGGTTTGTCACCTCCATGTGCATCCAGGCTGCACGTGAGGGGGAATGTTAAACTTGTCCCTCATCGCTCATTTAAGCCACCTAAACTTGGTTAATATATTCAAGAGGCTACTCCACACATCGCTCATTTAAGCCACCTAAACTTGGTTAATATATTCAAGAGGCTACTCCACCTAATGCCAGTTGGTTTCAGGTTGGAATCCTCCAAGAAATCTAACTACATAAGCCTTGTGACTTTTCATTTAGGGAGCTTTGACCACACATTCAATGTATTCAACCATCACACAACACATTCATCCTATCTAGCCATCTAGGGAAGAAGAAAATTCTTTGGTATTAAACACATTAATCCTATCCAGACATCTAGGGAATAGGAACAGTCGTAAGCATTAACACATTAGGAGCCCATAAATTGATTTATGAATGATCGAACGAATGAAAATTTGCAAGAGCTTTTAAGCTTTTATGATTGTGTGATGCAATCTCATTCTTTGGTGTGATGCTAAAGAGGCCTTAGGTGTGATGCCTTTGGTAACCTAGGCGTGAGGCTTAGATCTATCTTCCTACCACCCTTCTTCTCTTCTCTTCTCTTTCTGCTGTTCACATGCACTTTTCGCAGCTGCCAAAACAGCTCCTCTCTGTGTGTTTTGTGAAATAACGATAGAATTGGGAACCCAAAAAATTAGGGTAATTTTCTCATTACGTTATACTTATACAAATGTAAACAATAATTACACATTAGACCCTTATCTCCTAATCTATTTACATAAGAGATTAAATGCAAACTACAACTAATTACATATAAACTCATAACTTAACACTCCCCTTCAAGTTGGTGCGAAGATATCAATCAAGCCCAACTTGAACACAATGGGGTGAAAACTCTTGCTACTAAGGCCTTTTGTGAATATGTCAGCCAGTTGATCTTCTGATCTCACAAAAGGCATACATATCAAACATGCACTCAGTTTCTCCTTGATGAAGTGCCTGTCAATCTCTATATGCTTCGTTCTGTCATGTTGAACAGGATTATGAGCAATGTTGATGGCAGCTTTATTGTCACAGTAGAGTTTCATAGGACCAATATCAGTAATTCCCAAATCATGTAACACGGTTTGGAGCCACAAGAGCTCACAAACACCGTGAGCCATAGCTCTGTACTCAGCTTCTGTACTAGACCTGGCGACCACTGATTGCTTCTTACTTCGCCAAGTAATCAAATTTCCCCAAATGAAAGTACAATAGCCAGAAGTAGAGCGTCTATCATCCACAGAACTAGCCCAATCAGCATCAGTAAATGTCTCCAATCGCAAGTGACCATGATTAGAGAACATAATTCTTTTTCCTGGAGCTGATTTGAGGTACCTCAAAATACGATAAACTGCATCCAGATGCGAAGCGCGAGGATCATGCATAAACTGACTAACAACACTCACTGCATAAGTAACATCTGGTCGAGTGTGAGCTAAGTATATCAGTCGACTCACAAGTCGCTGATATCTCTCCTTGTCAGTGCACTCCCCCACATTGCCACTAAGATGATGATTCGCTTCAATAGGAGAATTTGCAGGTTTACAGCCCAACATACATGTTTCTTCCAAAAGATCAAGTATATACTTCCGTTGGGAGATAAAAATACCTCTATCAGACCTTGCCACTTCCATGCCAAGAAAGTATCTTAGTGATCCCAATCCTTAATCTCGAATTCTTGATCCATACTAGATTTGAGATTAAGAATTTCATTCACATCATTACCTGTCATTATTATATCATCAACATACACAATAAGGACAGCAATCTTACCAGCGCCTCCCTTGATGAACATAGTATGATCTGTATGGCTCTGTTTGTATCCAAACCCCAACATAGCCTTGGAAAATCTGCCAAACCACGCTCTAGGTGATTGCTTCAGCCCATATAGGGCCTTCTTCAATCTACACATCTTCCCTTCAGCCACAGAGGAAGAGAAACCTGGTGGTACGTCCATATACACCTCCTCTTCTAACTCACCATGGAGGAATGCATTTTTCACATCAAACTGGTTAAGGGGCCAATTTAAATTGGCAGCACAAGAAAGCAGAGCTCGCACAGTGTTCATCTTTGCTACTGGTGCAAACGTCTCATCATAGTCAATACCATAGGTTTGAGTAAAACCCTTGGCAACAAGTCTCTCATTGTATCTCTCAATTGTACCATCAGCATTCTGTGTAATAGTGAAAACCCACTTGCATCCTATTGATTTCTTTCCTCCTGGAAGTGTTACTAGCTCCCAAGTGCCATTCTTTTTCAAGGCTGTCATCTCTTCTACCATAGCTCTTTTCCACTTAGGTATTATAAATGCATCCTGCCAATTCTATGGAATACATATAGAAGAAAGAGACGAAACAAAGGCATTGTACGAAGGAGATAAACGATCATAAGAGACAAATTGAGAGATGGGATGTTGAGTACATAACCTAACACCTTTCCGAAGAGCAATAGGAAGATTATCAAACTCAATAAAGGGAGGTTCAATAGGGGAAGATTCATTACCAGATAAGTCAGCTGAGGAATTCGGAAGTGGAGCAGGAGATTGTAATTGACAAGGTGGTATTACATATGAGGACTTTCCTTTCTTCTGTCTGATGTAGGTCTTTAAGTTAGACCCTTTCAGCCGTTGTGGTAGTTCCTCAATATTATCACCAATGTCATGAGTTGCTCCTTCAGCAGATATTGGTTCCTCTCTAACTTGTTTCCTCTCCCCCTCACCATGATTATAAAAAGAGTTAAACATCTCTTCCTCCCTCATCTCTTCCTGCCGATACTCCCCCTGAAGAGATGGAGTGGATGGAGAGTAAAAGGATACTGTTTCCCAAAAAGTAACATCCATAGAGACATAAAATTTTCTAGAGTGAGGATCATAACATTTATAGCCTTTTTGGGTAGGAGAGTACCCAATAAAGACACATTTATATGCTTTAGGACCTAATTTGCTGCCAGAGGGATGAGGGGCATGAACAAAATACACACAACCAAACACTCGCGGTGGGAGAGTGGTGACACGAGAACTGTGAGGAAGACACTCGATAGGAGTTTTGAATTTGAGAACACTAGATGGCATACGATTGATAAGATAAGTAGCAGTCAAAATCGCCTCTCCCCAAAAGAATTTGGGAATAGTCATGGTGAATAAAAGAGAGCGAGCTACCTCAGCAAGATGACGATTCTTGCGTTCAACAAGTCCATTTTGTTGTGGAGTGTCAACCCAAGTCGTCTGATAAAGAATGCCATTTTCTTCTAGGAATGCCCTAAATTTCCTATTTATGTACTCAGTTCCATTGTCACTACAAAGAATTTTAATATTCGTATCAAATTGAGTGTGTACCATGGCATAAAAAGATTTAAAACAAGAAAAGACGTCACTTTTTGACTTAAGTAAATACACCCAAATAATACGAGAATAACAGTCAATAAAAGTGACAAACTATCGAAAACCTTTTAGAGAGGTAACAGGGGAAGGACCCCAAACATCGGAATGGATAACTGTAAAAGGAGATGCACTCCGTTTATTAATAGGTGCATAAGATGAATGTTTATGTTTTTCAAACTCACATGCTTCACAAAAAAACTGATTCCTAGGACAATGCTTTATTAAATTAGGAAAAAGTTTCTCTAAAATTCCATAGGAAGGATGACCTAATCTACGGTGCTGCTGATGTAACATAGTAAGAGCTGGACTCGTATTTGCTTGCAGAGCAAGACCACATGACATGGGTGGACGAGGTGCAGACTCCAAAAAATAAAGGCCACCATGTGATTTACCACTGCTAATCACCTTCCCCGTATCCAGTTCCTGAAAGTCACAATGAGTAGGAAAAAAAGTCACGGAACAATTAGCAGAACGAGTAAGGCTACTAACATAAGATTAGTGGCAAAGTAGGGAATATGTAAAACTGAAGAGAGAAATAGAGGGAGAATAGCGAACGGAACCCTTCCCTGAGATAGTAGAGAATGACCCATCTGCTATTCGGACCTTATCCTTACCAAAACAAGTAGAGTAAGAATCAAACACAGAGGAACACCCAGTCATATGATCTGAGGCACCAGAATCTATAATCCAAGGAATAGTAGAAGAGGCAGTAAATGCACTAGCCGGGATACCTGTGTGAGCAAATTAGAATGAAGTAGGAGCTACTGTGGAAGAGGAAGCCATAGTAGATGGAGAATTAGCCTGAGCCATAAGGCGCCTGAGAGTTTGTATCTCTCCCTGAGAGAAACCACCAACATGATCAGATGACACCTAAATCCCAGAATTGAGCCCAAAATCAGGTAAGGTGCCAACAGCAGACTCCGAAACATGGGGCCTGGGCCCGAGAATGCACCGGACTAGGACCATGGCCACCGCGTCCACCCCCGCGCCCACGAGAGGGCTTACCATGTAGCTTCAAACAAAAATTCCTGGTATGACCAGTGTTGTGGCAATAATCACACTGGAGTGACGCACGATCAGGAGGCCCGCTGGTAGTACCAGATTGGGACTTGACACCCTGGAAAATAGACCCACTACTAGAACCAAAAAGACCCTGAGGAGTAGCAACCAGGGCAGAACGATCAGAAATAGGAGGATGCAACATAGCACCCCTCCTACTCTCCTCCTGCTGAACAATAGAATAGGCCTCTCCCAAGAATGGAAACGGAACACGACCCAACATCTGCACTCTTATCGGATCAAGCTCCATATCAAGACCAGCAAGAAAGTCATAAACACGCTCTTTCTCCATCCTTTTTAGCCAATTAGCAGCATCCACAACACAAACAGCTTGAAAGCCCAGATAATAATCAAATTCTCCCCAAGCTCCACTCAAGTCAGCAAAATACACAGCAACAGAACGATGATTTTGCTCTAATGTACGGAGCCTCTTTCTCAACTCAAAACACTGTGCATCATTACCCTGCTGAGAATAGGTTTGGGCTGCAGTAATCCAAATCTTATGTGGAGTATTAAGAAGTAGAAAAGTATGACGAATATCAGCCCTCATAGAATTAAACAACCAGGTCATAACTAACGACTTATGAGATTTAAACTTCTTGAGTTCGACAGCCTCAACAGGTGGAGTAATAGTGTCTTCAATAAATTCTGACATCCCTCTGGCCTCAATAACTAAAGTAAAAGTACAAGATCAAATCAAGTAGTTAGTACCATTCAACTTAATATGACAAATATCCAGAGGACAGTTATCCAGAGTCCCTACACGACTCAACTCATCCTTTGTACTAGTGGGAGTTTGTTGTTTATCCTCCGACATTTCAACAGAGAAACAATAACAGACTACCGGAAAGGTCGCAACAAAAAAAGAAATAAGTATCAATCCTCCAAGAAACACTAGCAGTGAATAACCTTGAAACTTTGAGAAACAGAGCCGTACGGGATCGCCGGTGACCGGAAGACAAGTGGCGGTGGTCGGCGACGTAGTATGGCCGCTGGCGAAGGTCCACGTAGTTTAGGTCTTGTCGGAATAAGTCTGGTTTGGCAAGATCAACGTGGAATAAGACTGGTTCGGAATCAGATTAAGGTCTGAGAGAGAGAGAGAGCAAAGGTCCACGTAGTTTAGGTCTTGTCGGAATAAGTCTGGTTCGGCAAGATCAGCATGGAATAAGTCTGGTTCGGAATCAGATTAAGGTCTGAGAGAGAGGGAGACAGCGTGGAGGAAGATCACGCACAGAGTGGGAGATCGACTATTGAAGTCGCCGGTTGAAGTCGCCCAGTCCTAAGCTCTGATACCATGTGAAATAACGATAGAATTGGGAACCCAAAAAATTAGGGTAATTTTCTCATTACGTTATACTTATACAAATGTAAACAGTAATTACACATTAGACCCTTGTCTTCTAATCTACTTACATAAGAGATTAAATGCAAACTATAACTAATTACATATAAACTCATAACTTAATCCTTAATCCAATTCCAAATCTGTCCTCCATCAGATATAATCCCAGTCACCCTTGAAAGTCCCACCTTCGGAGCAATATGACTGGAAAATCTCCTCCCACCTTCGGAGCAATATGACTGGAAAATTTCCTCTTTTCCTTAAATCGGGAAACCAACAACTTTGAGAGAAAGCCTATACTGATTTCTACCGGTAGTATGGAGAACTGGTTCACTAACTTGATAGAAGAGCCTCTATCCAAACATTCTCTCTATTATCTTCTTGTACCAGAAACAAAAGTCTGTATGATGACCGGAAATGATGGAGCATTAAGTACCACAAGTGAGTGACTAATCAGGAGAGCTTTCATCTTTCAAGGCCTGTTAAACTCGAATTTCTACTATGGATGCCAGGTTTTATTTGTGCCTTGAGAAATTCATGCTTCTATCTGTTTCTAATGTTTGTAATTTTCGATATCTCACTCTTACCAATCAATCTGTATGGTATGGGGATCGAAATTCTGTAAATGCTTTTTGTTTTGTTGTACCTTGTGCATCCGTCTATGACATGCTGTTTGGAAATCACGTGACTTACACAATGCAGTTTTTATGGTTTACGTTGCTCTTTTATATTCTAGACCATTTTTTTTTGGGAGAACGAAGGATGTATACAAATGATATCTTGCGTATAAAACAAGCAAATAGATGCACAAGTAAGGCCCAACAACTTCTTGATGCCAATGGACCACAAAGCATAGTTCAGAATATTTTCAATTTGTTGGTCTAAATTCTGCAATGATGTAAGGTGTGATCATTTTATACGCCAATCTTAATCTTTTCAGATATTAAGCCTGAAGAGCCTTTACCTTTACTTTTACAGCCTTTACCTCCTCTCTGCGACATCAAAGGCAGCTACGTGTCTCAGTTTGAGCATACCATATTACTCCGACCAACTTGCAAAGAGGTCATTTCAAGAGGTGATGATTATTGATTTTGGAGAGACTTGACGTGTTGGGTTGGGTAGACCGTTGATGGATATGCCAGTATATGGTGGTTGTATGTTCTGATCAGGGTTATGATAAAGGCATTATTAGAATTTTTTGTGCAGTATGCCCGTCCTTTTAGATTTTTTGCACTGTATTGAATTCAATTACGTAAGATTACTGATGTTGGAGAATTGATGGTACACTTTGTTCCGTAATCGAATACTTGTGAATGTTTTTATCTAGTCTCATGTACGTTAAGAGTTGTATCGACTTCTCAAGGAAAAAAATAACTTGTAGGCTCATGAAAAAGAAGTGGAGTTTGAGGACAAAGAATCAAATTATTAATCATTCTCATTCTCCTTTTGTATTTATGCTTCTATTTACCTGATATATGCGCATTTACAAGCTCTCATCTACTACAGGCTCTTCTATAACATTCACTTTCATTCTTAATTGGTTGCCAACTCTGCAAAATGATCTTCAAGATATTGCAGCTCCATTATTGTGTTATTTGTTTCCTAGGACAAATGTCGCATCGCTGCAAGTTTGCTCTACACGGAAGGATGCATCTTTAGCAAGCAATAGCATCAGCCTTGTATGCTGCTTGCACTGGTATTTCTTCTCGAGGAATCTGGCAGTCTTGTATGCATACCTCTTACTCCCTCCGTCCCTTATTTATAGTCCCGTATTCCATTTTAGGTTGTCCCTTAATAAGTGTCCATTTTGTAAAGTTAGTGGGTAAAAGTTGGTGAATTGTCTATTTTGTCCCTAAAAGTAGATTTCATTTTGAAAAGTGAGTAAAAGTGTAATGATGATGGATAAGTAGGGAAAGTGAAAAAAAATTTGATGTGAAAGGTATAATAATGATGTCTTGTTAATAAGTTGGAGTTACGAAGCAGGACACTTAAAAAGGGACGGAGGGAGTATTAATCTGGACATCTATTCCTGACTTTGTTGCTGACTTAGTGGAACTGCTATGGATTTTATGTTATGGCTAGTCCAAGAAATTTGTCGAGACCCAAGTCAAGGCTTCTGATAATTAGGATTTGCACATCTAATGCATACCACGGCAAGCACCCACCAATAAATGAATATGAGCAGAGGAGAAATCTGCTATAGAAAGCAATGAATAAATTAATGTGAGTTGGAAGATACTCCAATCACCCGTCTTTTTACTTCAAAACGGCAAGCTGAGGAGAAATCTGCTGTGGAAAGCAATGAATAGATGTGAGTTGTGAGTGGGAAGATACTCCAATCACCCGTCTTTGTACATCAAAACCTTAGTCCAAAACACACGCGCGCACACACAGCCCAAAACCCATAGTCCCCTTCTCTCTCTCTCTCTCTCTCTCTCTCTCTCTCTCTCTCTCTCTCATGCACACATGCACACACACAGCCATAGTCCCCTTTGGACAATTTAAACCTTGACCACCTATATCATGCTTGGGAACAACAGGCACTGTCCCAGGGGACTCGAAGTCATGGCCACTGCCTGTGTCAATGTGAAGAAGCCTTCGTTGGAAAGCAGAAACCCCACCTTTGAAGAACCCTGAATGCCATGGGTACCACCTCCAAATGTACTTCTATTGCCTAAACTAATGTTTCAAGGGAAGATGGTAGGGGAAAACCTCAATATCACCATCTTTTACATTTTTCTGAGGGAGGGAAGGTAGGTGCATGAAGGGGTTAGTGCGGGAGATGAGCTCCCAATTTGTGTGTGTGTGTGTGTGAGAGAGAGAGAGAGAGAGAGAGAGAGAGAGAGAGAGAGAGAGAGCACTGGAGTCTGTTGGGGTAGTGACTCTCAAACGTGATGTCATATCCCGTGTTAAACTCTGTTGGCCAGAAAATCATACTCATGTTACGAATTAACGAAGAGATGATCTTAGTAACAAAGACATCACCCGGTTTAGCAATGATCGAGAAGCAACAGTGGTTGGACATGGAAAATTACGGCGTACCAAAAAAGAAAAAATATAGTAATGCAGCATCTAGTTGATACACAACTCCAAGTAACAATGCTCAGTAGGGTACCTTGCA